>JAODAL010084668.1:0-10844 GCA_025379985.1 Phyllomedusa bahiana
AAAAAGGGGGTTGGAGGCTTGTCGCACTACAACCATACAAAGCCCCACAATTATGTGCTTAGTACGGCAAATCCAGGCGCACTAATCACATTTGAAATTATGGTCAGTATTGTAGATCAATATTATTAGCCAGGAACAAGAGTGGCTCCAGAACATGGAAGACATACAGATCTGTTTTCCATTACAGTGTCTCCCTATTTTGTTCTACTTCAGTTTTTGGTTTAGAAATACTAATGTATGAATGAGGCCTTCAAATTTATCCACATCTGAGGTGTAATCAGTATTAGGTTATTTGGTCACTTTGAAGTGAATGAGTCTGAAGGGTGAGCTAGAGTCTGAAGGAGTCTAAAGAGGGGAGTTACAGAGAGTGCTCTAACAATTCAATGAGAGTGCAGCTCAGCAGAATAAGGCTACGTCTACACACTGCTGTATTACTGTGTTTTAAGATTCAGTATTTAGAATATGCAAAAATCAGACAGTTAATCATCCCCATAAACCTCAATAGAAAATCTGCGCTGTAGACTACACAGCTTAAATTTTCTGAGGTCGGATTTCAAATCTGAAATCCGTTCAAAAAACCTGCTCTATAATTTGCAATATTTCTCTTAAAAAGGGCAGATTATAGTACTGTTTAATTTAACGAGACGGCCGAAATCCGATAACTGGCCGCAAAATATGCGCAAAAAACGCGGTAAAAAAATTAAAACTGATTGTAAAATACTGGTCGGCTTCTATAACAGAATGACGGTATTTTATAGCTGCCATGTGGAAGCAGCCTTAGTGACCAACCAGCTGCTAAATCCTGTATTGTAAAAAAACTGGACATAGATAAAACTCCTATTGAATATTTATCACCCACTATTTTGTAAAGGGTAGGTTCACATAAAGATCTAGCCCTATGTCATTAGTTTACATCTGCATACCCTTTAGAAAGGACTCAATACTCTAAACAAATACTAGGCCATAGCCATGGGTTAGAAACAAAACAGTCAATTTGTCATTTTGTTTAGTCTATTTTCAGTCATATACACTTAGAAAAGCATATTCAAGTGACTATTAAATATAGAAACAAAATAGAATATTAATCATTAACACATACAGTCTGCCATATCTGTAATAGTCATATAAATGAAAGATTCCAAGCATCTGCATGAAGTCTGCTTAGTGGCCAAATAACAATCATATGAACATCACTTCTTTCAATGTAATGTAATGGATTGCAGCCTTTTTACCTGTAAGAAGCCGGAGGGATCATTTTCTTTGATTACTTCAAGGCAATATTCCATTAGCCCTGTTGACTGGCGTAGTTTTAATGTACAGTGGTTTATCTGGTCCCAGACAACCTGGAAATAAAGCTGCACATTTTAGATAATCCCCTTTGGAAAGGATTAAGATATCTTTCTGATGTGGCTATACAGTTGCAGCCTGCTGTCTTAGAAAACATGTTGTTTCAATGTCACGTGCCGGCTGCAGACTGAGCAATTCATGATTTCTGACTTCACATGTACCTCGCACCCTTAGCACAAGACACACTACTTTCCCTTGACTAAACAGTGACATGTTGACAATAGTACTGTTCTCAGTTGTCACTTGCCAGGTATAACATTATTCTAAAACAAGGGCTTATCAGCTTGTGATAAAACTTGTTTAAATGAACTCTATGTTTGCTAAATAATATAACAGGTCAGCCGAGAATTTGAATGTGACTCATCTAAGAGTAAAATCACTAACATTAATGGGGTTATCTCACTACAAGGATTGCTTTTTATGTTAAAGAGCTTGCAAAACAAGTCACTTTGCAATATATACTCATTAACAGTGTCCTACCTATTCTGAGATATCCCCTCTTGTATGGGCTGCATCAGCTCCTCAGGTCGCTATAGCTACAGACCTGTTCAATCTCTCCTGATAGGCTGCCAGCACTGTTGCTATAGCTACAAACCTGGCTTCTATTGCAGCCTAGCAGAAGCCAGTAAACACAACCCTGAATTCAAAATGAAAGCAAGAAAACAGAACAGAGGTAAGATGAATCAATGTAGTGAGACAACCCCTTTAAAACATGACTATCAATATAAAAGAGGATACAACCACCTAAAAGAGTGTTGTTTTACTTAAATGAGTTTTATCGTTTGAAGCTTTCACACACTTGAGCTGTCCCTATCTGTTTCAGTTTCAAATCCAGGGGCAACTCTCTCCTCTCAGTAGGCGAGTTTCCCCTCACTGAAGAGTTGTGACATCATCATTCTGTGTGAAGCAGAGGAAGGGACAGGATGTCAGCTCTGCAGACCTCCTGCAGTGTTCTCATGGCTGCATAGTTCTCATGCTTCTGACTGTACAAGCTCCTTGTAACCAGAGCCCCTGTCTTGCTGTCACTAGATCACCTGTAATGTTTTAATCATTTATACACACTGCCTGCACTGATGAAACACATGTGAAGAATGCATACTGCCCTCCGACTTCCTCCCCCTCTGTTATCAGGCAGGAGGTAGAGCAGACTGTATAAAGCTGTGTTATATGGGGGGAGCACAGGGTATAAGACTGTGTTATATGAGGGGAGAGTGAATCAGCTAGATAGTAATTGCCCAGATCATTAACCTTAGAGCTGGGAGATGAGTATAGAGCCAGCAGCCCTCTCAGGCAGTTAGTTTCACTTTTGATTTACACAGCTCAGAGAGGAGTAAGCACAGAGTGCAGGTAGCCAATCACAGTACAGGGAGTGTTTCCCATCTGGGGGCGTGTCCAAACAGGCTGAATGACATATCAGTCAGCCAAGGGGGCGTGTCCCATCCAGCTGCAGCAGAAATAGCTATAGATGCACAGATCAGCTCATATCTGCTATACTAAGTGACTTAGGTAATGCAAAACAATTGCAAAAGTGCTTATTTTTACTGTCCCCATCATTACAGATATGATCTTTGTAGTGAGGAAACCCCTTTAAGGTACAGTATGCTTAATAGTAAACAGTCTTAAAGGTAAACAGTATACTTATACTTAAAGGTAAACTTATACTTAAGGGTAAACAGTCAGGTGGTTTTTGCTTCCCTTTCTGAGAGCAGGATGTGATAGAAATCCTGCTCCAAATCATACAAACATATACATCACAGAGCTCAGCATCTCTCCCTCTCTCCCCTGAGTAAAAAGCATAGAAAATACTAACTGGACTCCTTAAGAGACAATAGGAGTCCTGCTGATCCCACCCACATGCAGTGACTGATAGCCTTCCCTGTGTCAGTGTGTATACAGAGCTAACAGCCAGTCACTGTATGTGGGCAGTGTCAGCAGAACTTTTTCTTTCAGTTTTTTCACTGCTTATTACTCTCAAATCCTGCTTCCATTCATTTAAACCTATATGTCAGAGCTCAGCGTCTCTCCCTCTATCAACTCCTGCTCTCAGGTAGGGTAGCACAGACCAACTGACAGGTTCACTTTAAGCTTTACCCTAAGAATTTACAAGATTTTTTAAATTATTACTATTACTACTTAAAAAGGTTATCCGTTTTTTTTTTTTTATTAATTAGGCTCACGTGTTAGTCAGCAGGCCACCTGGTGCTTCTACAGTGTAGTGCCATCAGTGCCATCAACTATCCCGAAACGATATGTCAAACTATACAAAGTAGTGTGAAAATGCATTTGGGGAGGGCGGTGGGTGGCTACACTATAGCAGTAGTGTATGCAGTAGTAAGGGATGGCATTCTGAATGGCACGTCATCACTTACTGCCCTATACAAATAATAAAAATAAATGTAAAATAAACAGAAAAATAAAGTATATAAATAATAAAGTATATAAATAAAATGTAGCCCATAGTGAGCCTAATTAATAAAAAAAAGAACCAGACAACCTCTTCAACAAATATTTCATGTCTTAACTGCATCTTAATACATAAACATATTAAAGGAATATCCAAATTTTTGCCAATTATTAGTACTAAGGCTAGGTTCACACGGTGTATTTGCAGGGCGTAATTTAGCCCCGCAATTACGCCGCGGGGCGGGAGCAGGGGTGGGGGGCTGGCACTTCGCCGGCCCATAGACTTTCATTACCAGCGGCGCGTATCCGCCGCTGGTAATTCACATGTCAATTATCTTCCCCCTCGGCGTATTCGCCGAGCAGGAGAGAGAGATGTAATCCATAGTTCTCTATGAGAACTGTGGATTACCATAGTTACTAGGACGTATTCAGCCCGTAATTTGCGCACTCCGGCACGTAATTACGGACTGAAATACGTCCAGGTTTAAGCCGCGTGAACATGGCCTAACAGTTAAATTCATTTTTTCACTTAGTGGAGTATTTGCAGGGAAATACATGTAAGCTTACAAGAAAACTCAGTGGTTAGCGTTGCATAAAGTTTACATGTTTTCCTTGTGTTTGTGAGGATTTCCTCCAGGTACTCTGGTTCCCTCACACTCCAAAAAGATATTGATATGTTAATCTGTAATTTTGATTGTGAGCTCCAATGAGTACAGGAAACACTGAATAATGACAATCTCTGTACAGCACTGTGAAATATAATAGCTCTATATAAATTAAAAAATAATTTCCTATGTAAAACCTTAACTGTAATAATATCTAGCATTACATGTATCTCTAATATGTTTCCGAACAATAAAATAATAAGTAATATGTGCCAACATATTAACAATCCAGGACTGTAGTGTAGGTGAGATTTGTAAAAGTTCTTAGCCCTGTGCATTTTGCTTTTCTCTGTAAATTTCCTCCAGGTTTCCTTTAGGATATGTAGGACTAGTCACAATTATCTATGCATCTATTGGCTGAAAACTGGAGTCTGCAAACAGTCTGTAACATACAAGGTTGTCATCAGGAATTACAGGACCTCTTACCACATAAACATCTGGGACGCTCTCCCATTACCAGTTTCTATTGTGCACTATATCACTCTCACTGAAATTAAGAAAGAACCCTGCGGTACCTCCTGAAATAATTTATGACCCTCACTGAGTGGATTAATGCAACTGCAGGAAGCAGCTGGCATTAAGCAGTGGCTGCAAGCCCCTTTTTTATTTTTTTTATTGACCTTAGCTTTTGGTAGCAGTACTGCCATTGATTGCAGCCCTGGCTACGGTAAACACAAAGGTCCACATGTATGAAACGGTATTGGTCTAAAACTCACTTTTTTCCCCATAGAAACCTATGGGGAAAAAGTGAGTTTTAGACCAAAACCGTTTCATACATGAGGCCCAACGTCTGCAGTCTCTTCTGTAGCAGGTCTACATATATGTTCCACCACAATTATTATTATTATTTATTTTAAAGCGCCATTGATTCCAGAGCGCTGTACATTCAAAAAAGGAGGTTACATACATATGTCAAACAAGTACAATGATAACATGAAAGACTTATGACTGGCACAGAGGGAGTGAGGGTCCTGCCTGCGAGGGCTTAGAATCTACAGTGGAGGAGGAGAGAGAAGGTAAGGGGCAGACATGTTTTTGGGGTAGCACAGTGGCTGCTAGGTTATTGTAGGTTATAGGCAGTCCCGAAGAGATGGGTTTTCAGGTTGCTTTTGAACCTGGGCAAGATGGGGGAGAGTCTGATGTGTTGGGGCAGTGAGTTCCAGAATGTCGGGGAAGCACGGGAGAAGTCTTGGAGATGGTTGTGTAAGGAGCTGATAAGAGGAGAGCAGAGAAGAAGGTCCTGTGACGAGTGGAGATTGCGAGAGGGGAGATATCTGGAGATTAAGGCAGGGGAGAGGTTATGGAGAGCCTTGTAGGTTATGGTTAGTAACTTGAAATGAATTTGCTGGGCAATGGGTAGCCAGTGAAGGCATTGGCAGAGGGGAGAGGCAGAGGAGTAGCGAGGAGAGAGGTGGATAAGACGGGCAGCAGAGTTGAGGATGGATTGAAGTGGAGCAAGAGTGCTAGACGGGAGGCTGCAGAGAAGTATGTTGCAGTAGTCAAGGCGAGAGATGACAAGGGCATGGACTAGCATTTTTGTAGAGTCGAAGTTGAGGAATGAGCGCATGTGAGAGATATTTTTCAGGTGGAGGCGGCAGGCAGAAGTGAGGGCTTGGATGTTATCCCAAGGCAGCGGACTTGCGGAACAGGTAAGAGTGTATAGCCGTTGACTGAGATAGGGAGATCAGGTGGAAGGATGGAGTGGGAAAGATGATGAGTTCAGTTTTCTCCACATTTAGTTTTAGGAGACGGAAGGAGAAGAAGGTGGATGTGGACGATAGGCATTCTGGGATCTGGGAGAGAAGAGATGTAGAGCTGTGTGTCGTCCGCATACAGGTGGTATTGAAAGCCGTGTGAAGCTATGAGCTGACCGAAGCCAAGAGTGTAGAGAGAGAAGAGTAGCGGGCCCAGGACTGACCCCTGGGGGACACCAACAGAGAGTGGCCGGGGAGAGGAGGTGGAGCGAGAATGAGAGACGCTGAATGTCCGCTCAATGAGATATGAGGAGATCCAGGAAAGAGCCAAGTCCGTGATGCCTAAGGGAGGAGAGGATTTGTAGCAGGAGGATATGGTCGACAGTGTCAAAGGCGGAGGACAGGTCTAAGAGGAGAAGCACAGAGTAGTGGCGTGAGGCTTTGGCAGTTACTAGGTCGTTGGTGACCTTGGTTAGGGCGGTTTCGGTAGAGTGGTGGGGGTACTTGCTTACACCTAAGTACGATCTATATATCTGGTAACTGTAATCTGCAAACCCGTAGAGCTATATCCTGCAGACAGTACATTCTATGAAACACCCATTTTAAAAACTATTTTTTAGTGCAATCAAATTAATCAAAGCTGAGTTTAAACTGTTGAGGTCCATATAAATAGTGATCACCCAAAATAGTCTCCTATTTGTGTCCTTACATTCCTAAATCACGTGTTCATGTTTCAGAACCAATTCTTAATATGTCAAGTTTATTATATCAATATTACACAAGTCAAGAAACCCACTTAGATTTTTCTAGCCTTACATAATATTCATAAGATGAAAATTTTATTGCTTCGACAGAATAACCCTACACAGTTCTTATCTGACACTGAACACATTACATTTATGGGCATTCTGTAAAATAAAAAAAATTAAAAACCCACAAAAAACACTGTATGCCCAGGATGCTCAGGGATCAGTGGCTGTATAATAAATTGATATATAAAAAGAGTTGGACTCTCACAGATATAGTACAACTGAGAAAATTTTAAAATTGTATCCCCACTAAGGTTTGAGGTGTATGTGCTAACAGGTGGTTTTACAGCAAAAGCAATTTTAAGAAGTCTTAATTGCATCTGTGTACGATACTACTTGATGTAATTCAGGACTAATAGAAGATAAGTAAAGTCATTACAAAGTAATTAACCTTTTATGAAGATTGTATCTGTAAAGAAAGTGTTAAGCTCTGAAGATAAACATATGCCTTAATAAAGAAACTCCATAATGGCCTATTACCATGGCCATATTTACCACTAGGCACCTGAGGGCATGTGCCTTGGGCAGCACCCTATAAGAGGCGTCTCTTCAGAGGGAGATTTTAAAGTTTATCTAGTTGTTTAAATTTAACCTTTAACTGCTGGATCACTGTTTCAATACTTGCCAGCAGCTGGGAAGCAGGTGGGAGAATGGGAGTGGGTGGGGGGGGGGGGGGCACTTAAGGCAGACACTAAACATTATAGACCTCTCCATTCTTTCTAAGTAGAAAAATTTCCAAAATCACCAGCGTATCAAATACCTATTTTTCTCACTGTACATAAATATTCTTTATAGCATATACACACATGCAAACGTATTCGACTGTGTATATATAACATTTACATACATGTAGAATAATGCAAATATAAACAAACACATACATATATTACCGTATATACCCGAGTATAAGTCGACCTGAATACAAGCCAAGGCACCTAATTTTGCCACAAAAAACTGGGAAAACTTATTGACTCGAGTATAAGCCTAGGTTACTGGTGAATTTCAAATATAAAAATGGATACCAATAAAATTACATAGGCAGGTATAGGCAGTTTAATGTCCCCCATCGGCAGGTATAGGCAGATTTATGTCCCCCATGGGCAGCTATAGGCAGTTAAATGTCCCCCATAGGCAGGTATAGGAAGGTATAGGTAGTTAAATGTCCCCCATAAGCAGGTATATGTCCCCCATAGGCAGATATAGGCAGGTATAGGCAGGGTTTTAAAAAAATAAAAAAATACAAATGCTCACCTCTCTCCCCCGCTGCTCTGATGTGCTTCATCTTCTGGCATCGGCGTGATGTCATCAGGCCACGCAGGCAGCATGATGACACAGCACGCCACCTGTGCTGGATACTCCGGAATGCTGCAAGTTTGCTTGCGGCCTTCCAAAATCCTATTGCGGAGCAGGGAGCGCATGCTCTCTGCTCCGCAACAGTATCTTTAGCTATATGCACTCCCAGGAGTCACATACAGATGAAGCGATCCCCAGGCCATAGCAGCACCCAGACGCGGATGGGTAACATGAAATTCAGCTGTGTGCACCCCCAGATGAGTCGCATACAGATGAAGCGATCCAGGTTGGCGCTCGGGCTATGACAGCACCCAGACGCCAACGATGACTCGAGTATAAGCTGAGGAAGACTTTTTCAGCACATTTCTTGTGCTGAAAAACTCGGCTTATACTCGAGTATATACAGTATATAGCATACATACACACACATACATACTATTATGTACATATACGTGTGTGTATATTGTGATGAAACATCTGGTATATTGCTGGACAGAAGGTGTATATCCCTCCTAGACTCCTTCTTTTATGAAGCAGCAGAGGAGGCCACACCTCAGAGGAGATTAATTAATACAGCAGGTAACTATTTAAGGGAAACCAGGAGGGCAGTTAGGGGCTGTTCATTGGCCTTCTGGTTGGAGACATAGCAAGCTGGTTCTGAAAGACGAGCTGTGGTGAGATGCAAAGGGTTGCAACATTTGTTTTGTGTAAGCTGGGTCGGAGAAGCCCCCCCCTGCTGATAGAGATGAATTATACTGTTTAGTTAGTGCTGTACAGGCAAGGTTTCTGTTTGAATAAATATCACAAGTGGTGGAGGATGCGGGCAACACATTGTGGTTGAAGGACATGTCCTGGGTTAAGGCCGCAGTTCAGATGTTGATCGCATCAGCTGCCATGGAAGAGGTAATTAAGGACCTGGTGCAAGCAAACCTCCAGCAGCAGCAAGCACATACAGAGGCCATGCATGTTCAGCAAGAGGCTAATGCACAACAATAGTGAGCACATAGAGAGGCCATGCAGGTTCAACAAGACACAAACCACATACAGGCAACCCAACTGGCGTACTTACAGGAGGCTGACCTTAAAGACCACCATCTCCTGCAAGAGTTGATGCAGCAAACTGACAGTCAGCCTGTGGCCCAAGCAGTACCAGGAGGCAAAATGGGCAGGTCTGCTTGCATCATTCCTAATGGGGAAAGCCCAAAAGGCCTACTTTGGCCTGAAACCTGAGGCCGCACATGACTATGACAGACTTAAAACAGATCCTGGCTCGATTGGGAGTCATCGTAGCAGTCCGAGCCCAGAGAGTGCACGTGTGCTCCTACGATATGGATAAACCTCCACATTCCCAGATGTATGATCAGAATCACCTGGCCAGGAAATGGCTATAACCCGAGGAGCTATCCGCACCTCGCATAGTACAACGGGTCATCCTAGACTGGAACTGAATAGCTCTGCCCCCGGTGCTGAGGAAATGGGTAAGCCATGGTGACCCCAAAATGGCCATGAAGCTGGTGGACCTGGTGGAGTAATACTCTGCGGTGGAGGGTCTAAAAGAAAGATCCTTGTGCCAACCCTCAACTGCCCAGGTGCAGAAACCTCCAGAAGTACCTGGTAAGAGTGTTCTGTGGTCAACGGGGGGCTAAGAGCTGGGCAGAGACTTCAACTCCAGAGAGGCCCAAGCTCCATTGCGCAGGTCCAAGTAGTGGGCAGTTGTGGCGTTTCCGTTGCTAAGAGTTGGGTCATATTGCCATGAACTGTCCAATGCAATGTCCATACAGTGGTGGCCAAAAGTATTGGCACCCCTGCAATTCTGTCAATAATACTCAGTTTCTTCCTGAAAATGATTGCAATCACAAAGTCTTTGGTGTTATTATCTGCATTTAATTTGTCTTCAATGGAAAACCACAAAAATAATTGTCATAAAGCCAAATTGGATATAATTCCACACCAAACATAAAAAAGGGGGGTGGACAAAAGTATTGGCACTGTTTGAAAAATCATGTGATGCTTCTCTAATTTGTGTAATTAACAACACCTGTAACTTACCTGTGGCACCTAACAGGTGTTGGCAATAACTAAATCACACTTGCAGCCAGTTGACATGGATTAAAGTTGACTCAACCTCTGTCCTGTGTCCTTGTTTGTACCACATTGAGCATGGAGATAAGACAGAAGACCAAAGAACTGTCTGAGGACTTGAGAATCCAAATTGTGTGGAAGCATGAGCAATCTCAAGGCTACAAGTCCATCTCCAAAGACCTGAATGTTCCTGTGTCTACCGTGCGCAGTGTCATCAAGAAGATTAAAGCCCCTGGCACTATGCTAACCTCCCTAGATGTGGGCGAAAAGAAAAATTGACGAGAGATTTCAACGCAAGATTGTCGGATGGTGGATAAAGAACCTCGACTAACATCCAAACAAGTTCAAGCTGCCCTGCAGTCCGAGGGTACAACAGTGTCAACCCGTACTATCCGTCGGGGTCTGAAGAAAAGGGACTGTATGGTAGGATACCCAGAAGAAACCCCCCTTCTTACCCCGAGACATAAAAAAGCCAGGCTGGAGTTTTGCACAACCTACCTAGAAAGCCTAAAACATTTTTTGGAAGAAGTTTCCCCATCAGATGAACAAAA
>JAODAL010084669.1:0-10843 GCA_025379985.1 Phyllomedusa bahiana
ATAAAACGTGGATATGTAAATTTGGGAAAAAGTTTTTAAAAGAAGGAAAGTCTGTTTTGGGCGGGCCAGCAGGGTTTTATTTAAAAATAAGGGAAGGGAAGAGGGGGGTGGGGGGGGAAAATTAAAATATTGTGTTTCGGGGGAAGGGTGGTCAGATTGGGGCGATTGTTTTGTTCAAAAAGGTTTAAAAATGGACCCCTGGGGGTTTTTTTTTCCCAAAAACCCCCTTGGTAAAAATTGGTTTTGTATTAGTTTTTTAATTTGGGGAAAGGGCTTTTTATGTTTTCCCCCCTTTTTTAATTAATAAAAAGGGGTTTAAATCCCCTAAGGGAAAATTTTCCCCGGAAAGGGAGTGCTGTGTTCTTTCCCTTTTGTTCAATGGGGGTCCCGTACAGGGGAGCACTAAGTAACCCATTCGTCCTATGGGGAAAATCCCCGTACAGGGAGTGCTGTGTTTTCCAACTCCTCTAAAGGGGGGTTCCCGTACAGTAAAAGCTGTGGTTTTTTCCATCTGTTTTAAAAAGGGGTACCCAGTACTAGGGGGAGCCCTTTTTCTCCCAATTTTGCTCTATGGGAGTCTTTTAAAACAGGGGAACACTGTGTTTCTCCATTCGTTGTAAAAGGAGTTCCTTTTTACAAAGGGGGAAAACGTGTTCTCCAAATTTTGTTCTAAGGGAGTTCCCCGTACAGGGAGCCTGTGTTTTTCCATTCTCCCCCATGGAGTTCCAGGTAAGGGGGGGTGCTGTTTTTCTCCTTCTGCTCTATGGGAGTTCCAGGTTTCAGGGGAGCCCATAAATTAAAAACCCCTTGCCCCAATCCCAGGGAAATCACCCCCCCCCTTTCTCTGAAACCCCCCAAAACCCGGACTTCACAAAATTTGAAGTTTTCCTGGGGCTATCCAGGGCCCCGCAAGGAAGAGGTGTGGTTTTTATGATCTGTCCCCCGGGGCCCGGGCCGCCGAAGTTTTCCTGTTTTTTGGCCGATCTTGGAAACTTTGCATAGCAGCTTCTATGAATTGTCCCGGGGCCGGACTCCAAAACTCCCCGAGGAAATATTTCATCAATCCCTAAGGCAAAGGGGGGTTTAGAACAAAATTTTTCCCCAATTACCACATCAGTTTTTTGGTTAAACCCCAAAGGGGGTTTTTTTTGGGGGGTTTTGGGTAAAGGGGATTGGGGAAGGCTGTGCCAACACCTAATTTTTTTACTAAACAGCGATGTGGGGGTTCGATTGGGGGAGCCCTGAATTCAAATCGGGGCCCAATGCCCCTTTCCCCAAGTAAATGACTGGGAAAAGGGGAAGCCCGGTCCTTCTTTCATCCCAGACAGGGGCCATCCTGTCCCTTGGGGGGAAATAAAAGTTGGGGAAGGCCGGGTTTGGTCCACACGCCTTTTAAACTCCTTTGGGGGGGGACTTTTTCTTCAGCTCATCCCACAAACCTCAAAACAAAATTTCCCATGCAGGGGTCCCAAATAATTTAAAAAATGTTCCAAGAGTTAACAGTGGTAAAAGGGGCAAAAAATTTTAGCGAGCTTCCCAAACCCCAAAACCCGGCCGAAATTTTAAGGGGCCCCATCTGCAGTCATCCCCCCTAAAACCCTTTTATGGATGGTTTTTGAAATGGGTTAGTGAGGGCCAGGGCTAGGGGGTCGATGTCGATTTTAAAATAATAAAATTGGGCCCCCTTGGTTCAATGCGGGGGCCAAAAGCAGGAAACAGGGGGGTTGGTTCCCTGGGGCAAAGTGGGTTTCCAGCAGGGGAAACCCGCCCCACACAAACAAAAGTGAGCAATTTTCAGCAAAAGAAGTAGAAGATGAAAACGTTTTAAACAACCTGCCTGTGGGCCCGAGGCGACTACTCTATAACCCCGGAAAATTGCAGAGATTTTTCCCCTGTGGTCACCACTTTTTCCCCCAAGTTTGTGTAGAGAGGGGTTACCTAGGGTGGGGGAAAAAATTAGGGTCAAAGTGAGTGTCGTCAAAGAAGATCTGGGTGGGGGAACACTATTTCCCCAGAAAAAATTCACAGATTCCACAACTGTTTTCAGGGTGGTTTGTTGGAAACCCTTTTTTCCACTTTTTTTTCACTGCAATTTTGGGATATTTACAATTATTAAAGTTTTTTATTTGTAAAGTTTTTATCCCAAAAAAAATTTTTTACACTGATAAGCAAAAAAGGGTAAAAAATGTTCCCGAAACCCTCCCTAAATATCTTAACCCTAACTTTGACTTACAATTTTTTTTGCACTGTTTAAATTTTTGCAAAAAACCCCTTTCCGGGAACGCATTGTTAAAATGTCTTGCCCTGTGGTCCCGGAAAAAACTTTTTTTTCTTAATTTCTAAAAAATTTTTAAAACCGGCTCCACAAATTCCCCCAATAGCTCAGGGTGTTATTTTAGGCTGAATCCCCAATTTAAAGGTCCCTGGTTCGAGCCGCCAAGAAAAAAGAAAATTTCCCCAAAAAAAAGAAGCGGCATCAAACCAGCTCATCAATTTTCGTCTCCCGGGGCCCAAAAAAAATGGGCCCAACCCGCATCCCGGTGAAACCCTGACCCGGGGGGAAGAAAAACGGGAAAAGGTTATCTGTTCCTTGGTTTTCTAAAACAACGGCAGTGAAGGCGGGGAAAAATAGGCTCGTAACAGTTTAGAACACAGGAAATCCAAAGCAAGTACCCGGGGGCCCATCACCAGGCTGGAAAGTAGGGCCCAAAAAAAAAGGGGAAGAACTCAACCAATCTCCTATAAAACACGGCAAAGAATTTACAGAAAAGGGGAAAAAAATGGAAATTGGGAAAAGGGGGTTTTGGGGGGAAGAGATAAAGTCAATAGCCCCGGGGTCTGATGGGGGAAAGGGGAAAAACCAAGGGAAAAGGGGGCGAACGGAGTAAAAAGGAAAGTCAATAGACCCACTCAAAAGGGGAAGGGAAAACCAAGGGGGAAATGGGCAAGACGAGAGATGAAATCATAGTCTGGGGCCGAGGGGGAAGGGAAAACCCAAAGGAAGAAGGCGAACGAGGAGAGAAGGTCAATAACTGGGGCCGATGGGGGGAATGGGGAAGAACCAAAAGGGGGAAGGGAACGAGAGGAGATGAAAGTCAAAGACCGGGGGCCGATGGGGGGGAAAGGGAAGAATCAACAAAGAGGTGAAAGAGTGAAGATGGGGGAAAAATTTTAGTTCGTGGAGGAAAACCTGAGGATATGGGGGGGGGCACAGCCAAAGACGGAACTTTCCCGGATGAGGACCTCAATGCTGACTCTATTAGGTCCACGATAAGGTACTTCATCCCCTCGAGGCAATTTTAAGAGGACAACAAAGCCAGCAGACAACGACCGGAAACTCAAGGTTTGGGGAAAGGAAAAGGGTCAATGCCAATGAGTAAGTTTTGTGTAACGGCCTCCACCCCCAACCTCAACCCAAAACCAACACTTTGGGGAAGGGGAAGACAAAGCGATTCCCACCCAATCCAGTCTGCACCAACATTGAACAAAAAGAGACCTGGGACAGATTTTGGTCTATCAGTTTAAATCTTATCCAAGCCCCAAGGATTCAGGGAGAGGAAAACCAAAGGGGTTTTAACCAAATATAACAACAAATACAAAAAACTTTTTAGGGGGCAAAAAAATAAAAATGCATTACAAAAAATCGCAAAATTTAGCAGTGCAAAAAAACTTTCAGGGCACATTGAATATAAGATCGTAAAAATTTCCCCAAAACATATGGGGGGCCACGGGCACACTGTAGTGGATTAGAAAAACCGGACACAAGGCAAAAATTGTTTCCCTTTTGCATTCATGTCTGTTCTACCCAAAAAACTTTATTATTGTTCATATTTATAAAAACCAATGTACTATTTTTCACATAAAGTTTTACTTAAACTGGGGCCCAAACGAAGGAAACTTTGGGTTCGCTCCACAGCCCGGTGGGCACTTCTAATTTTAAACTCCCAGAAAAAAAAATGGGGAGAAACCGCAAATGGTGCCCTCCCTTATTCTCGCACACGTCAGCGTGGGGCCATGGTTATTTTTTTTTTTTTGTGGGGTTTTTTTTTGTTTTACCCCCTTTTTGATTTTAGGACCTCCCCCTCGTCTTTTGGACGGAGCAGACTTCCCCACTCAATAAATTTGGCCCCCAAGACCCGTTTCCCGGGTCCTCGTCCCCTTTTTAGCCAAATTTGGGACTCTCACCCCTACAGACTTGGGGAAACCTCCCATTAGACTCACCATTTTTGGGGATGCCCTGACCAACCGTAACATCCAATTTTGCCCTTGGGAACCACCCGACCATACACTTTCCCCTCTTCCCCCCCCCAACATCCAACAAACTAATTCAAAAAAAACCGCCCCCCCCCCAAAAATCAATTATTCACTCCCAACATGGTTTAATGTTACGGCGATCTGCAGACTAGGGGCTTAAAACCAAGCCAAACACCAAAAAGGAAAGGGAAAAAAAAAAAAAAATAAAAAGCCGGGGGCGCTGGCGGGGGCCCTGACCACCGCAAGCGCGGGGGCCCCCCTGACACCACACCGCAGAGCGCGGCGGCTCCCCGAAAACCCCGCCCCAACGGGGGGCCCCCCGAGCACCACCCCGCAACGCGGGGCCCCTGACACCCCACCCCCCCAACGCGCGGCCCCTGAGCCCACCCCCCAGAGCGCGGCGGCCCCTGACCCCAAACCCCCGCAGACGCGGCGCCCGCTGAGCCCCACCCCCGAAAGGCGGGGGCGGCCCCCCGCACCCCCCCCCCCCAAGCGGGGCGGCCCCACACCACCCCCCCCCCAAGGCGGCCCGCGACCACCACCACAGAGCGCGGCGGCCCGCTGACCACCCCCCCACAGTCCGGCGGCCCCTGACCACCACCACAGAGCTCCCTCCGACCCCCGCCACACAGCACAAATAGTCTTAATTTTTAATGAACTGTCCTTAAAAACAACCGGGAAAAAATAAACTAAAAACCCGAAAAATAAAAGGGTTCCGATCCCCGCCCCTCCCACCCGGGCCCTCAGGCGAGATCTTGTGGTACGGCACATTTTTTAAGGGGGCTGGGAACCACGGGGTGCTGACCCACAGTGTCGGCCAGAGAAACGCGGGAGGAAAATCGGTTGGGGATTTTCCGAAGAGGATTCGGTTCCCCCCAAGATCTGAAGGTAACACATCCGTTTCCTTCTCCCCAAAACAAACCCCGCGAGGGAAAGAGGCTGCATTAACCCTAATTACGCAAGCAAAAAGCATCTCAAATAAGGTCACACCCCAACAAACTAACAAAAGGTTACACACTCACATTAATATGACCACTTCCTACGTTGGGACGCAGGCCATGAAGGGTTCCATGGGGGGATGGTTTTTTGGGTATATAAGGTGATAGGCCCCTGCACAAAATCCCCAAAACATCGAGGAGATATTATCACTTACAGGCGCGGGTGTTTTATTTTTGAATTGTTGGGGGAAAGCTGTGGTAAAACTGGAGGGCAAAGGAAAAAAGGAGCACCACCCAAAAAAGACCTTTTGGGGCCCCCCATATGTTCCAGCAAAACAAGGGGCCCCTTGCGTAGGACCCCAGATAACATATCACTGCCCTCTGCTCCCAAAGTGAGGGCCCCCCGGGCAACAATTCACCCCGCCCCTGCTAACCCAAATGTTAGGGGGCCCCGGGGCAACGAAGTCACGCACCCTTTTTAACCCCCCACTGCTACGGGCCCCGGACAACGGTGTCAGGGACCTCTCTAACCCTACTGCGTACGGGGGCCCCGGCAGACGGGTGTCACTGCAACCCTCCCGCTAACCCTACTGCGTCGGGCCCCGGAGCAGACGATGTCAGGGGACCTCTTCTAAACCCACTGCTACGGGGCCCCAGCGACATGCCCCGGGGACCCCAAACCCACTGTGAAGGGGCCCCGGAAAAACGGGGGCACTGCACCTCGCAACCCTACTTGAAGGGGCCCACAGATTGGTGACACTGCAAAACCCCTTCAACCCTACTTGTTAAAGGGGCCCCCGAAAGACGAGGTCACTGCACCCCTGCTAACCCTACGTGAAAAAGGGGGCCCGAGCAGACGGAGTCAATGCACCTCTGCTAACCCTCGTGTATGGGGCCCCGACCCAAAGGAGTCACTGCACCTCCTAACCCTACGTGTAAGGGCCCCGACAGACGTTCACCACCTCCAACCCTACTGTGGTACTTTCCCTGGAAAAAATAAAATGGACTTCAATTTTCCCCGCGATCAAATTGACCCCCCTTTTTGGCAAAGGAGACTTCCACGTTTTTTTGGGGCTGGGGGAAAAATGGGTGTTGCGGTCGGGGAAAAAACATCCTAAACAAACACCTTAACCATTGCTGGAAAACACAACGGGAGAGCAGTGGGAATGGCTGGGGGGGTTTCGGGGGATTTTCCGGGGCCAATCATCATTGGGAAGCCTTTCCACCGATTTGGGGATGAACCCCTCCTTGCAATCACATACACACATACATACTGATTTTTCCTCCTGGGGCGGGTGGGGCCTTCCAGCAAACAATGCACATGCACTGGGTGAAACTCTGACATTGTTGGAAGACAAAACCAAGACTTTTAAAGTTCAAAACCCGGCACCCCCCCCCCAGACTCCAGGGGGTCGTGTGGGGGCCCCTGGGTGGTGGTTGGGTCTATGGCCCCTCCGTGGGGGCAGTCCATTGGGGGCCCCGGAAAGGTGGTGTTGGCTCTATGGCTCCTCCAGCACGTGGGGGCAGTCACATTTGGGCCCTGAGGGGGTGTGGCTCTAGGGCCCTCCAGAGCTGTGGGCGTCACAGTGGGGCCCCGGGGGTGGTTGGCTCTATGGGTCCTACACTTGGTGGAGTCAGCATGTGGCCCCTGGGTGGTGGGGTTGGCTCTTGGGCCCTCCACACTGTGGGAGTCCCCAAGTGGGGCCCCGGGTGGGGTGTTGGGTCTAGAACCCCCCCCCACGTGGGCAGCACAATGGGGCCCCTGATTGGTGTTTCTCTATGACCCTCCGTGGGGGGGCAGTCACATGGGGGCCCCGGATTGGTGTTTGGTCCCATGGACCCTCCTTGGTGCAGTCACATTGGGGCCCCCGGTGGGGGTTTGGCTCAATGCCCCCCACACTTGGATAGTCACATGGGGGCCCCTGGTGGTGGGGTTTGGGTCTAAAAGGGTCCCCACACTTGGGGGCAGTCAGATGTGGGGCCCCCGGGTGGTGGGGACTCTATGCCCCCACACTGGGGTGCAGTCCTTGGGGCCCCGAGGGGGTGTTTGCTCTAGACCCCCCACCTGTGGTTCATCAGCATGTGGGCCCCGGATGGGGGTGTTTTGGATCTAGGACCCCCAGCAGCTGTGGGCAGACTTGGGGGCCCCGGGTGGTGGTTTTGGCTCTGGACCCCTCCACAGTTGGGGGCAGTCAGCATGTGGGGCCCCTGGATGGTGGTGTTAGCTCAGGCTCCTCCCCAGCGGGGTGCAGTCACTTGTGGGGCCCCCCTGGGGGGTGGGGTTGGCTCAGCCCCCCAACCTGTGGGGGCAGTCACATGTGGGGGCCCCCGGATGGTGGTTTTGGGCAACCCCCACAGCTGTGGGTGCAGTCACATTTGGGGGCCCCTGGAGGGGGGTGTTCTCATGGACATCCAGCACTGTGGGTGCAGTCAGCATGTGGGCCCCCGGAAGGTGGGGGTTTTGGCCCCAAAGGGCCCCCAGCAGCTTTCAGTCACATGGGGCCCCTGGGTGGGTGTTGGCTCTATGCCCCCCTTGGTAAGTCACATGGGGGGCCCCCGGGTGGGGGGTTTTGTTTCTTATCCCCCCCCGTGGGTACAGTCACATGTGGGGCCCCTGGATGGGGGTGTTTTCTCTAGGGGCCCCTCCCACTGTGGGTGCAGCACATTGGGCCCCTATGGGGTTGGGTCATGGGGCCCCCACACTGTGGGTCATCAGCTCCAAATACCTTTTACAACCTCCAGATATTATTTTATCCCTCCGCCCACCACTTGTTCCCAGGAATCAAAGACAAATTAATAATCGGGTAAACTAGGTTTTCCCTTTCAAACTTAAAAAACACAATCCCAGCATGGGCCCCACACCCAATTGAGTTCTTCAGGTTTACAGGGTTGAGACCAATGGGCCCAAACCCCCTTCGGGGGCACCACAGAAACACTGAGGACCCCGGTCGCTGCCGTTTTGATGGACCGGAAAAAAGCTATCTTTTTTTCTTTGTTAAATGTGTTAGGGCATCATCGGAACAAAGTAATGGGGGTTTTTAGGGTCAATAATAAAACCCCTTTAAAGCAAACTGGCCCCGTGGTCCACCCTCGAAAACTCATCTCCAAAAGTGTGGCTACCTCTTCCCAAGCGGCGAAAGAAACGCTGATAGACTTTCGCCCCATTCCTGCCCCTCCCCCCAAGAGCCCACATTCCTTCACTTTATCAAAGCGTTTTACCGTAACAAAGACCACACCCTTTTCCCCCCAGACCAGGGGTTTTCGGGTTTTTTTTCCTTTTTATTTTTCCCCCCCCTCCTCCCAGGGGCCAAAAATTTTTTCTTTGCTGTCACATACCACAAGATTCTTAACGGTACCAAAGACCGCACCATATAAATAAACTAAACCCCAAAATAAATTTAAAAAAAAAAAAAATTTTTTTTTTTTTTAAAAATTGTGTTTTTATGGCTTGCCCCCGGATAAAAAATCGATCTCCGTATTCTGCAGACGACACGGTTTTTGGCGATACCCAAAACTGTATCATTTTTTAAAGTTTTACTACAGGAAAAAAAAAATTTAAAAAAGCTTTGGCATTGCTAATAACCCCTTTTCCCTCTACAAATCGTAAGGGGTTTTTCTTTTGGCAGGAAAATACACTTTTTAATGGTGTGGGGGAAACCCAAAAAAAAAAATCCTTTTTGGGGGGAAACATGAAAACAAAACGCTTGGCAAAGAATCTCGGGTTGCGCACAGAAGAGTTAAGCTCTCGGGCTTTAAAATGTTACAAAAACCCTCTCAAAAATTTTTGATTTGGACTCCACCCATCCACAGTCAACGGGTTGGTCAATGGGGGGAAATTCAAAAAACATAACTGAATCTGTTTTTGTACACAGGACACCACCAACAACAAGCTGACCCCGCCCCTACGAAGGGAAAAACCCAAAATACAGGCTACCCCCCCGTACGAAGGAAGCCACCCAAAAACAAATACCCCCTTTCCGACGAAGGAAACCACCAAAATAGCAAGCACCCCCCTCCGACAAGGAAACCACCCAACATAGCAAGCTGACCCCCTCCGTACGAAGGAAACCACCCAAAAAATAGCAACTACCCCCCCGTACGAAGGGGAAAACCCCCAAAAAAGCAGAGCAAACCCCGCCCCTACGAAGGAAACCCCCCAAAATAGCAAGGACCCCGCTCCGTACGAAAGGGAAACCACCAACTACAAGCTGACCCCCTCCGTACGAAGGAACCACCAACAAAACAGCACCCCCCCCGTACGAAGGAACCCAAACTACAAGCTACCCCCCCGAAAGAAACCACCAACAAGCAAGCTGACCCCCCCGTCGAAGGAAAACCCCCAACAAGAGAGCTGACCCGCTCCTACGAAGGAAAACCCCCAAAAAGAGGCTACCCCCTCCGACAAAAACCACCACATCAAAATACCCCCCCTCCTCGAAGAAACCACCAACATAGCAAGCTGACCCCGCTCCTACGAAGGAAACCACCAAAAGAAAGCTACCCCGCCCGTACGAAGGGAAAACCACCAACATACAGAGGTACCCCCCCTCCGTACAAGGGGGAACCACAAACATGCAGAGCGACCCCCCCCGTACAAGGGAACCACAAACATACAGAGCTGACCCCCCCGTCAAGGAAAAAACAAACATACAAACGAAACCCCGCTCCGAAAGAAGGGGAACCACCAACATAGCAAGCTACCCCCCCCGTCAAGAAAAACCCCCAACAACAAGCTGACCCCCCCTCCGAAAGAAAGGGAAAACCCCCAACAAGCAAGCTGACCCCGCTCCGCGAAGGGAAAACCCCCAACAAACAAGCTACCCCCCGCCCGTCGAAGGAAACCACCAAAAATCAAAAGCGACCCCCCTTTTCCCACGAAGGAAACCACCCAAAATACAAAAATGACCCCGGGTCCCACGAAGGGGAACCACCAACATCAAGCTACCCCGCTCCACAAGGGAAAACCCCCAACAAAACAGAGCTACCCCCTCCGTACGAAGGAAAACCACCCAAAATAGCAAGCGACCCCCTCCGAACAAGGAAACCCCAACTAGCAGAGCTGACCCCCCCGTACAAGGAAACCACCACAAGCAGAGCTGACCCCGTCCGACAAGGGAACCACCAAAATAGCAAGCGACCCCGCCCCTACGAAGGAAACCCCCCAAAATAGCAGAGCTGCCCCCGCCCGAAAAGAAGAAAAACCACATACAAGCTACCCCCTCCACAAAAACCACCAAAATACAACTGACCCCCCCCCTCCGTACGAAGGAAAGCCCCCCAACATAGCAAAATAATCTTGGGCTTTTTCTAGGGGGCTAAAAACCTACATAGCTTGTTTTAAATGCAAGACTGGGTACGTTCCTTTTTTAAAGGGGGCATCTGTTAATTGCAATTTTTTTTAAAACCAAAACAAAACCAAAATTTTACAATTTTTTTTGTCCACCAAATCAGAAACTCGCAAAAAGGGGAAATTTTCATAAAATTAAAAAAAAACGACAATGGGCACCCCCCCCCGTGGGACCCGGCCGGACCCCCACAGGGGCCCCCCACATAACAGGGGCAGATGGACGGGGGGTACACCCCCCATCCTAAAGGGGAATTATACTTTTATTAACCTAACAGGAACCATTAAAGAGGGAGCAACTACCAAA
>JAODAL010084670.1:0-10843 GCA_025379985.1 Phyllomedusa bahiana
ATTGTGGTGTTTCTTTTAAACCTTTTTACTTAAAGACCCCCCCCCCCCCCCAAAATTTTAAAAGGGGGGGGTTGGTTCCTTTCCAGAAATTTTTGAAATTTTGATGTCACTAATCATTTTGGCCCTTCCTTTGACCCTTCAGTGTCCCGTTTTCGGGTTGGGTTTCAAAAATTTCCATAAAATTGCTAAAGCCAAAAGAAACTGGAAGATCCCAAAAAAAATAAAATTAAATGGAAATTTGCATGTTTTCCCGGTTTTTTGAAACCAAACTCCTGTTTTTGGAAACCTTATCATCAACAATCCTGATGAAAACCCAAAGGATGTCTCCCTAGCCTTAGGGGCTTCTCCGAAAAAACCATTGGGTTTTTGGTTTTTTCCTTTTTTTTCCTTTGACAGTTTTAAAAAAAGGGGGAAATTTATCAAACATAGGGGCAACGCATAATTGGGGGATGGGGGGAAAAAGCATTAAAAAACCCAACAGGGGGTTGCTGAGAGAGTGGCCCATTTGGGCCCAGCGCATGAAGGCCACAGAGGGCCCAAATACAGATTTGGGGGGGAAAGGCAGCATAATTGGGCCCCAAGACTGGCCAATTACTCATTTGTTGCGCACCCATGCATCAGGCCAGAATTTGGCACAATGCCCAAAAATTTTGGGTGGGGGGCAGCTAGGTGCATAAATAAGGAGGGGGGCAGGTTAACACAACATCAAGCCAGAGAGGGGCCCATGGTGACATATTTGGAGGTGACAGCAGCATTTACAGCATGAGGAGCCCTGTTTTGGGGTTGAGGGTGGAAAAACCAACAGAAGGCTACAAAATTGGGCCCAGTGAAGATTTTGGGGGGGTTTGGTTTGTCAATCCCAAGCCCGGTAAAATGGTGGGGTCGTTGAAGGAGCATTTTGGCCGGGGTTTGGTGGCATCAGGCGGGTTGGCGGGAAACCAAATAGTCTGGGGGCAGGTACCCAGAAGAATCCGGGGTTCAAAAAATTGCTCCGGGGTGTTTGCTGGGTAATTTAAATCACGGGGGGGTGAATAAAGCTGCTCATCAACAACTCCAGACTCAGGTTGCTGCTAAAGGAGTGGTACGGGGTCCAAACCCCCCATCCACCCACGGAAAAACCAAAGGCAGGGGTTCATGAGCACTAAAAGGAACCCCCCCCCAAAGGGCCCCCCGGGGGAAACCCCTTCTTAGAAGATAAAACGAGGGGGGCCCGCGGGGGGGGAATAGTCAAATTGGCCAACACCCTAACAATAGGATGTCTTCTATTACTTGATTTTTGGGGGTCCTCTATTTTGACGGGGAAAAAAAATGCCCCCATTTTGTCCCGGTAGGGGGGGTTCCAAAGACGGGGGAACCCCAAAGACAGTTTTTTTTTTTCCCTTTTTTTTTGGGCCGGAGGGGTGACAATTCGGTGCCCACAAACCCCAACAAATAACAGCAGCGGCCCATCTGCAAAGTGCCTCTGGGGGACTGGGCCGCCTCCTTTCTTGACTGTATACTCCCAATGGTGTGCCCGGGGGTCATCCGCCTTTCTTCTTCATTCCCTCTACCTCCTCCCCCTGCTCCTGCCCCTCCCTCCCAATCACCTGGCTAGAAAAACCACTCTTTTTAAAACAGACATCAAGGGACTCCAGACTAAGGTTGCTGCAAAATGGAGTTTGGTACTGCTCTTAAACCCCAAAACCCCCCACCGCACCCCCAGGGCCCGTGGTCGGGGGAAGAAATGAAAACCCCCCGGTCGGGAACCGGGGGAGGATGGACGATGGCGAAATAGTTTCCCCCTTATCATTTACCAATGGCGCACCCCTCACTGCCCTCCACAAAGTCCGCTACCTTAATAACCTTTGACTCCAATCGGGCCCCTTTCAAAGCACAACCCAAAAACCCCTTTACCCTTGCCCACCTGAAAAATATCCCCCAAAACCGCCATTCCTTCACTTTTAAAGGAAAAAAGGCTTGTCCCATGCCCCCTGTCACCCTCACGCCAGATTTATTGCAACCCCCTTCCTCTGTGGCCCCCCATCTAGCACTCTTCTCCCCTTCAAACCCCATTTTAAACTCTGCTGCCTGTCAAATTTCCCACCCCCGTTACTCCTCCCCTTTCCCCTTTTGGGCCAACCCCTTTTAAAAGGGGCGGGCCCCATTGCCCACCCCGGACTCAGGGGGGCCGGGGGAGATTATTCACCACTTTCTTCATCCCCTAAAACCGCAGCATATGTTCCGGGGAACCAAGAAGCATGAAATGACATTGTTCACCCCGAAGTCCTGGCGACTGACAAATAACGGGGCCTCAGGGAAAAAGCCTGGGGGAAAACCCGGCAGGTGTCACCCCATGGCTGCCAAGGCGGGGCCCTTTAAAAAATTTGCAAAATTTGGAGTATCCCTGCCCCACTTGGATCATCAAAAATCATTAAGGGCCTTTTTCCCTGTACATAGATTTCTTTCTGTTTTTGCTTGTTCATAGTTTCCCCTCTCTATTTTGCTATGTTAAATTAGTTTTCTCTGGTTTTGCACTGTTATAAAAATTTTTCCCTGTTTTTGGGTCTTTTTCATAATTTCTCTCTTTTTTTCTCTGTTCATTTGTTTTTCCCCTTGGGTTTTGTTTTAAACTTTAAGGGGGGTGTGCTTTCCCCCGGTTTTAGGAATGGCTAAATGCCTGCGAATTTTCCCGGCCAGTTTTTCTGAATTTGGGGCAGGTCCAACCCCTTTTAAAAGGTTTGGGACTGCAGTAACCAAGTTTGGGGCAGGAGCATGGTCACTTCTCACCTTGGGATGACTAGCGCATTTTCTGCTGTCCTTGGCAATCGTTTTCCCATGAAAAGATTTTTTTGGGACCATGAGGTTTTGAGGGGGCAGGGGCATCGGGAGATGTTTTAAAGAGACAACTCCCTTCCCCCAGAAATGGGGGGGCCTTTTCGGGGGTGAATTTGGGGGGCTTTTCACTGGATGTTTTAGCTGCGGGAGGATGGACCAAACCCCATCTGAAACACGTTTTTCCCAGGCCACCCGTATGGTGACGCTTTCATATGTTGAGGAAGGGGGTGTGGTTTTTAAAGTTAGGTCCTGGCCACCTTTACTTTTTTAAACCCACAGATTCTAATATAGCCATTTTTTGCCTCCTCCGTGTCTTGGCAAAAAACTGCCCACCCCCCAAGTAGGTTTATTTTACCGCCAATGCTCCGAACGATGACTGTTTTTCCGCGGCTGCCTCGATGGCCCCTGCGCCCCTATTTTCGGGTTCTGCAAAGTGGGTGGGGCTACATTTGTGGCTTTGGAAACCCGACCTCGCACTGTGCACCCCGCTGACCCCCGGGCCCACTACCGGACTTTTCCCGCTGCCTAAATTTCTTGAAAGCCAAGCGCCAAATTCTTCTTTCCCGATGATGATGATGAAACCCTTGCTTTCAGGGCCGGGACGATGGGGATTTGAGGGTAGGCGACCCCTAGGGGGCCTCTTCAAACCAGGGGAAAAAGGGGGGGGGGGGGGCGCAAGGAGGGGATGGAGTGGGCTGAATTTTCTATTAGGGGGCACTTTATTCCTTGTTTAACCCAGGGCCCCCTGAAACCCTTTTTCAGCCTTGCTTTCTTCACTGGCTCCAAAAGTGGGATCGGCTTTCCCTTTGATTAGTGTTTGCCTGTCACCTTGTTTCCTCCTCAGCGGTTCGTTTGTAAAAGAGCCCCGGAACCCGCTCGCAAATAGCCCCCCCGCCACTCTTTCATCACACTTGCCCCCTTTTTGCAAGAAAGGGACGGTGCTTTTCCCCCCCCTCTTTGCTCCCCCGTCCTCAAAAAAGTTCGTCCCTGAAAAATGGCGCAGAGCCCGGGCCCCCCCTATATTTCCCCTGGGCTGAGGGAACTGAAAGGGACAGAGGGCGGGTTCAGGACAGGGAGGGACCCCCGGGGGGGTGCTTTTCCCCGGGGGGAAAGCCAAAAAAAAGGTTTGGTCTTTTTGGACCCCCTGACTCTTTTCCGGGGGTTTTCGGGTGTCAAACCCGGGAGAAAGTGGATGGGCCTAGGTCAACCAAATTTGGGAACCTTTTTGGGTTGGGGTCAACACACGGGGCCCCTAGATGACACGGGAAACTCTGGCCTGTGGGGTGACCCCTGCGTGAGGGGCCCTTTTTTGTTCTGTGGAAACCCGTGCCCCCGTCCAGGAACCTACTAATTTTTGTTTTTTTGGGGGGGTATATAGGGTCTTGACCCCCCAGCTCGGGTTTTTTTGACTTGGGGCTGACATTAAAATTGTCACACGGTTTCCCCCAAAAGTTATTTGGTCCCGTTTTTGCCCCTTTTAAAATGCCCCGAGAAGTTAATGTGTGAAGCGGGTTTCTTTAAAAACCCGGGACCTGTCTTTTGCGTGTTATTTCTTTAAAAAACAGAATTGGACAAAACCAAACCATGCTCTCTATGCATAAATTTTAGCAAAGGGGACAATGTTCTAACAAACACCAAAACAGGCCCCTTCGCAGCCAGGGGCATTTTTCAGGGGGTTTTTTTTTTAAAGGGGATTCGCCGTGAATAAAAACGGGTTTTGGGAAAATATTTTTAGCGGAAAAATTTGCGAATTGGCGAACCAAAATTTTTTTGAAAATTGCCTATCTTAAACAAAATACCCTTTAGGTCAGGGCCCACCCGAAAAAAAGGTTAGTTTATTTTTTTTTTTGAGTTTTTAAACTTTTTTTTAACTATAAAAATTTTTCTTTTCAAAATCAAAAATTTATTTTAACCCTTTAACAAAAACAGGTCACACTTTGGGACCCCCTAGTTTGGGGGTTTTAAAGGGTTTAATTTTAGCGGGGTTTTCTCCTAATCCCCGTACCCTAGAAAGGGTTGGAACAACAAGGTAAAGGGGGCCGCTCCATTCCGGTGTTAAATTCCCCGCCACAGAAACTAAATGAATAAGAAGTGTTGCCGCACAGGGTTTTTCACCTGGGTTTTCCCCCCTCACGTGGAGATCCCCGGGTTTCTGATCGGGTTTTAAAAATGCTGACGGGGCCCTTGTGAAGGCATTCCCGTCACCAATACGTATGCGATTCTAACACTTCTTGTCCTAACTGCCATCTTTGAACAACCTTTTGCATTGGTTATACAGTGCAGAAGATTGTACTGATGAATTTAGGCCCCAAAAGTGGTTTTAAAAACCTAGGGGAAATTCGAAAATTACAGGTAAAAAAAAGTATAAAAAAAACCATTCAAATCACCCCCCTTTTGCCATTTTACATATAAAAATAAATAAATAATAAAAAGTTACACATAATCCCAAAATTCAAAGTGCCAAAATTACATTTTTTGGTCATTTTACGTCCCCTAAAAATTGGAATAAAAGTGATCAAAAAAGTTGCATCTATCCAAAATTGGTACCAATAAAAAGTATACTTCAGCCCGCATAAAATGCACCTACAGTCAGGTCCATAGGTGGAAGCACAAAAAAGTTATTGGTCACAAAAAATAGCCATACAGCACAAATTTAAGAAATAGAAAATGTTTGGATTTTTATTGCAGCACTATTGCATAATTAAAAGCCTACATATTTAGTATCGCCGGAATTGTACCGACAGGCAAAATACAGATAACACATCATTCATACCAAAGAGTGAATGTCATAAAAGCAAAACCCCCGCAAACATGGCTCAAGTAAGTTTATTTCACATTTCACCACACTTAGAATTTTTTTGCAGTTTCCCAGTATATTCTATGGTACGGTGAATGACACCATGAGAAAGTACATCTTGTCCTGCAAAATAAAAGCCCTCATATGTCTAAGTAAATGGAAAAATAAAAAAAGTTATGGCTCTTGGAAGGTGGGAAGGAAAAAAGCAGAGAACCATCTTATTGTGGTTGACAAATGAAAGTAATCCTACCACAATAGGAGTGCTAAAGTAATTAGCAATTAGATAACTTAGAAAATGAATTCCTAAAATATTTTATGTCATATGTTTCTAGTGAAAATATGACATGCAAGTAATCCACTTTTCTAGCAGTAGAATATGTAGCCTTCAGAATCAGATGTATATTATTCTGGACCTCATTATGTCAACTAATTGGAACAGAGAAACATTTTCCGATGAATCCAGAAATCTATCAGTCTGTTGCACTTTTAACCTAGATAGTTGAACCAACATCAAGACAGTTAATGATTAAAGCAAAACACGTGTCGCTGCTTGCGTAACTAGTTAAACTTAGTTGGCTAAATCTAAAATTAATAAGTTTGCTTTTCCTATTAGCAAATATTTTGTTTAAAGTAGTGTAATTAATGTCAAAGGAAATCTATTACAGTAGCTAAGATATTAAAACAATCCAGATCACATTTTCTGCATATACTGTACCAAAATAAAAATGAATAAAATTCAATGATGTACAAATAATAAAATTAGCAAAAATTGTAAAGCTATGTGAACATCGTCCACTTTGAAAATATTTTTTATTCTATGTCTAAAAGCAGGATACACAAACACACATGCAGACGCTTACGTGTTTCATACCTCATGGACCCTTAATCATAGCATGAACATCTTGGTTTATCAGTAGTGTTGAGCGAACAGTAAAAAGTTGTAGGTCAATTAGAACCTTGAACTTTTGCGAGTTCGGCTCAAAGTTCTATTCGAACTCGAACTTCGAACTCCAATAAAGTCTATAGGAGAAGATGTTCTGGTTAATTTTTATACCTATACAGGTGAGGAGAAGCTGGAATTACCATCCATAACAGTAAACTGGATACATGGAACAACTTAGTGAAGAAAATTTGGCTCTAAGAGTGACAGAAAACAAATGAGAGGCTAAAATACTTCATTCCTTTCAGTGGCTAACTGAAAAGATGAGGACAGCTTGCAAGCAGGGGCGTAGCTATAGGAGGTGCAGCGGTAGCAGCTGCTATGGGGCCCTGCATCCTAAGGGGGTCCAAAAGCCCCTTTGACACATAGGAGAGTTGAAGACAGTGAGTTATACAATTACTGAACCCCCAAAACTAAAAACTGCAAAAACTGAACTTTTGGGCATTGAGTATGATTTAGCAAAATCCAAGCACTCTGTATAATACATATCCATGTATATGAGAGTTAGGAGTTATGTGAGCCTGCAAATGTCGCCAAATGACAGCTTCTTGGTGTGGGAAAGATGCTACCAGCAAAACCAAACTCCCTAGCTATTGATGTCTATAGAGAGGAAAATGCTATCTAACTGAGAGCAGTCTGTACAGTACAGAGAGTGAGCTGAACATGGCATTCACCAGGCAATACAGTGAAATATATATAACATGGTCATGTGATTTTAGCAGGCAATGAGAGCCCTACACCTCAGCAATGACGTTTTTGACAGTTCTCTGTGCTCTGAACTGATTTGATGGCTGCCAAAAGTGCGGAAAGGTGATTGAATGGCCGCCAAAAGTGCAGAAAGCCGCTGAAAGTGAACCTGAAAATGGCGTGTCGAACTAGACTCGAACGAACAGTAAAATGTTCGGTTCGGTTCGAGTTCTAAAAATTCGAGAATTTCTAGTAGAACTTAACCTTTCTAGAACAGTTCGATCAACACTATTTATCAGTAAATGGGGATGTCTAGTTTTAAAAGAAATAAAAATATTGCCTGCAGAAATCACATTTTAGTCTTCTCATTATTATCACAGGCAGGTTTACAATGAAAGATAACACCTATATATATAAAACACACAAAAGGTGTCACAGCTCATCTCCTCCCCTTGACCTTTGTAGATCTCACAGAGCATGCCCACAACTTTCTTCTAAAGAAGTCAGAAGAAGATGGTCAAAGCTCTACTCCTCCCTCTCACTACAAACTGACCTCTGCACAGGTCACAGAGCATGCCCACAACACTCTTCCAAAGAAGTCGGATACAAATTTCTAGACATCTGTTTCCCATGTTTAAGCAATTGTCTAACAAAACATATTAGTAGTTAACACGCCTCTTGCTAATCAAGTATTTCTTTATTAAGTATCAAAGTAGACATCATAATAGTGACAGGAACAAACAAACAAAATATATTTAAATACACATCTATCACAAACATCTATATTACATATTTACATATTTATAAGACATGATTATTGAAAAGGATTAATCAGTTGCTTGAGGTATAATTCTATATATCCATGAGTCCGATGTACAAAATATACAAAGAATCATATACAATCCAACAAAGTAATATCATTATCATCTAATAAATGTCTATGATCTTATGACTAAACAATACATATACACAAAATAATGAATTCCATATAAATCTATCTGATAACCGCACATGCTCTCCAAAACAAAAGCAATATGGTCCACTATCAATAAAACAATACTATCCCATAAACATGTCCCCATCATCAAGCTATAAGTTGCAAAACAAACCATGGTAAGTCAGGACTGAATAATGAATGCCGGCCGTAGCTCGGTCTGTATGAAAATGATGTCCTAACTCACCACTAGCACCAGCGTCTCTAAATAGCTACCGCGCATGTGCGGATCCTCTGAGCATAGAGGAAGTGTGTCATTGTAATATGGGCAAGACACATTTCCACCCTGGCTTCCGCTCTAGCCTAAATTTACACTGCTCATACCCTAGCCTCAAAAAGAACGGGAAACATAGACAGATGCCACGGGATAAGTTAGAAGAATAGTGTAATTAAAATACAAGTTGGACTTGATTTTAACTTCCAAACTATGACTATTAATGGACCTATATCACAAAGGGGAGGCAATATAAAGAAAATGGACATATAATTAATATATAGTTAGTTTTATAGTTAATATTATACTATCATACATTGTTAGATGTCATAAGTAAGGATTCAATTTTTAAAGCATAAACTCTTACCTACGCAATAATTTTGATATTAACATTTCTAAAAGAGAGAAAAAAGAAAGAAAATGATAAACGTTAGACATAAATCAATGTATAATAAAATTGCATTCACGATTAAGCCCATTAGGGGCATTTAAGGATTAATATATACATATATTTAATTTATAAAGCATAACCTCCTACCTACTCAATAATATTGATATTAACGTGTCTAAAAGAGAGAAAAAAGAAAGAAAATTATAAACATTAGACATATAAATCAATGAATAATAAAATCGCATTCACGATTAAGCCAATTAGGGGCCATGCATTTAATGTGGTGTATCCACTAGGACTCACGCTCCTTGAGAATCCTAAGGTGGTTACCACCTCTATGCGACCATTTTATTTGCTCCAATACTTGGAAGTGTAATTGGGAAATGTTATGTCTGGCTTCGAAAAACTGATTCTGAACTGGCAACCAAGTTTTTTGCCCTCTAGTTGTTGATTTATAACTAGCAATACGTTCTTTTATCCTTTGCATAGTTTCACCAACATATGTTAAGCCACATGGGCATTTTAGCATACATATAACTCCCGAGGAATCACATGTGAAGAAACCACGTATTGATATAAGTCTACCACTTAGGGGATGTTGAACATGTTCCCCATGTATGATATTAGCACAATGAGAACGGTGCATACATGGATATGTCCCCTTCCTTATGGGTCCTATAGGTTGTTGAATCAATGTGGGCTTCTGTGAGCCAACATCAGCCTTAACCAATAAGACTCTCATGTTTTGAGAACGTTTTGTACAAACCATCATAAGGGACTGAAATTCAGGTATTTGAGGATAATGTTGGTTTAGTAGATGCCATCTCCTCCTAATAATCTGATGGCATAAATGGATGGTACGAATTCACAAAAGTGAGCCTATTATTATTACTCATTTTTTCAGATCTCTGTACCTGAGCAGCATCCAACACATGTTGGTGATATCCTCTCTTCAGAAATGTTTGAGCCATGTCATTAAGCCTCAAAGTTTTTGTGGTTACATCAATAATAATACGCTCCATCCTCACAAATTGAGACTTCGGTAAAGAGCGTTTTAGACTAGCATGGTGACAGCTATGGTAATCAAGTAAATTGTTACGATCGGTAGACTTCGTATACAGATCAACTGATAAAGTATTGTCCTCCTCTCTCACAATCAAGGTATCCAAAAAGATTAGCCTGTTTCGACTAAATTCCATATTAAATTGTAATTCAGGTCTGATACCATTGATATATGTCAGAAACTCATGCAACAGATCAATGTTGCCACGCCATATGCAAAAAACATTGTCAATGTAACGCTTCCAAACCAAAATATTCTGAATGAATAGATTAGACATTTATATATTATATATATATATATATATAATATATAATATATATATATATATATATATATATATATATATATATATATATTATATATATATATATAAATATTATGCTAATCTATTCGTATATATATGTAAGATATGCATAAATGTGAATAATCTGTAAATGTGCTTTATTAAGAAATATGTGTATATTAGACTTATACTGTAATTACTTATATGTAATTGTAAGAAAGCTATCCAAAATGGCTGCGGGGTTTGAACAGGCTTCCAGTATACACACAAATTGTAATAATCCGAGTATCTGCATTTCTAAATAGGTATTGTCTAGTTAGATTGAGTCTAGCTCAAAGGACAATTGTTTGAAGTGAAAATACTGTGTGCCTAATTACTATGTATAAAGATAAATGCCTTGTTTCTTTCTACGTATAAAAAAGGATCTATTAGAAGCCTATACAGACCTTGCAGACTAAGCGGCATTTAAGAGTTGACTTCTTTGTATGTAAACAGATAGAGATCGGCCTTATCAAATTCAGTTATAGACTGGCAGTTTGTCAAACAAGTTATATTTACAAAATTGTCTACGGATACAGAAGAGTCAGTATGTCTGTCTCTGGAGTGTTTTTATTTATACTTTTGGTGGGAAACAAACAGATTACAAAACTCAAGGGCAGA
>JAODAL010084671.1:0-10843 GCA_025379985.1 Phyllomedusa bahiana
TATTAGAAGATAGTGATGCATAAACTTTACATAATAAAAACCCTTTTTTTTAAAGCACTACAACATACAGTAAGAAAATTATAAAAATTGGGTGTAATATATACTGCACGGTGAGCACAGTGTTAAAAATCACTACTAGGATTGTAGTATTTTCCCCACCCTGGCTTCCAAAAAACTGATTTAAAAGCAATAAAAAAGCAGTATTCTTCCAAAATATGATACCAATAAAAACATCAACTCATTCCGCGAAAAACAAGCCCTTAATCAGCTCCATATACAGAAAAATTAAAAGGTTATGGCTGTCAGAGTATGATGACATAAAAACACATTTTTTAATAAACACATTTCTATTGCAAGTAATAAAACATAAAAAACTATATAAAATTTGTATCATTGTAAACCCTATAAAAATGAAGCCAAACAAGGGGAAAAAATTGCCTTTTTTTCTCCCCATTTTCATGGCCCAATGCTAAAAAAACTATGGAACAAAAGATGGTTTCACTTGTTCCGGTACTTTGGGGGTTCTGCAAATGCGACATGGCACTGACCAAAATCTGCGTTCCAAAAGCCGAAAGTCCCCTTCTTTTACGCCCGCCAAGCCCCAAACAAAATTTACATCCCAAAAGGGGTATTGCAGAAATTTTTGGGGTACTTGTCTTCCAGGATTCCTTTTAAAAATGAAATATTTTCAGCTAAAATTGCAGATTACACTAAAACAATATGTGAAAGACCTGTGGGGCGTAGACTCACTATACCCCTTTTATTTTCCCTTTAAGGGGTGTTATTTCCAATATGGCATCTTTTTAGGGGTGTTTATTAGGTTTTAGCACCTTAGGGTGTCCGCAAACCTGAAATGGTGCCTAAAGAAAATCATAATGAAAATGAGACCCCAAAGTCCAGTAGGTGCTCCTTTTATTCTTAGGCTTGTGGTTGAGCCAAGTGGCGCACAGGGCATTTATGGTTTTCCAAAAAATGGCAAAAGGGGAAAATTAATTTTAAAGTTGCATTTCCTTGTCATATTTACTGTTTCCAGTGAATAATGAAAAAAATTTAAAAATATCAAAAAAAGCAAAATTTTGAAATTTTTACTTCCACTTTGCTTTAATTTCTGGTAAACACCTTATGGGTTAATAAACTTCCTAAATGCTGTTTTGAATACTTGAAGGGGTGTAGTTTCTTATATGGAGTCACTTATGGGGGTATCTAACATACAGATTCCTCAAAGCCACGTCAGAACTGGACTAGTCCCTAAAATAAATCAATGTTGCAAATTTTCTTGAAACTGTGAAAAATTGCTACTAAATTTCTAAGCCCGTAAAAAAATAAAAAGACATTTAAAAAATGATGCCAACTTGCAATATAAATATGTTATATGGTAGATGTCAGTTATAAACTATTTTGTGCGGAATAACTATATGTCTAATGCAGAAATTTTTGAACCTTGAAAATGGCATATTTTTCCAAATTTTCACAACATTTTGATATTTTTCACAAATACAAAAATAAGGATTGTACGGACTGAAATTTATTACTAACTTAAAGCACAATATGTCACTATAAAACATTATCTGAATCACATGGATAGGTAAAAGTATCAAAAAGTTATTCTCACATAAAGTGACAAATGTCAGATTTAAAAAATGGGGCTCTGTTAGGAAGGTCAAAACTGGCTTTGGCGGTAAGGGGTTGATATCAAGAAGTGTGCTTACATGTTTAACATGTGACCATCAGATAGGTATTTGATGAAAAACATTTTGATCTTCACTAATGACCAGAGAAATAAGGGTCATATAGGTAATCAATTATAACCACTGGGACCTTTGGATATTGACTTCACATTCCCAAATGCCAGCTCAGTAATTTGATCCCATATGTCCTATGAAGGGCAGCATATAATTACTTTTGCTCATTATATGTTTATACTTGCATTGAAATACATATCGCATAGAGTTGCTAGATGTGTAACTAGGTGTAAAGGATTTATATCCATGCTTCCATCTCTATGATAATTACCATCAGCATTAATAGTGTCGCACAGTTTAAATGTTTCTTTGCTCACACTGCAAAGTCTTCCCTGCATTTATAGAACCCTCTAGGATAATCCAAAAATTGTCCCAACTTTTAGGTTTTTGACATTTCAAATATTTGATTACAATTTAATTAAGTATATTCCACTTTTTTTTTTTTTTTTTTAGAAAGGTTTTATGATCTCCTGGGTTAGATTTTTAGTTTCATAAAATTTATGGATATAGTGGTATAGTATGATTTTAAATTGTATTTTTGTACTCATGTATGTATGATAAGATGACCCGAAACTCGTGGCAATAAAATGTTTTAAGAGGTTGTTTGTTTTGTGGGCATTGCTGTTTGTTAGAATGGTCACAGCTTTGATAGAAACTGGTAAGAAGTATTTAATTTATCTTCAGTACTAACACTATTTTTAAGCGCCGAAAATCTGCTTAGACTGAGAATTGCTTCATTCCCAATGTGTATTTTGCAATTTTCAGGTGAGTATTTGAAGGGGAATTTTCAGTGTTAGTTTTTAGGCATTTTTTAATGCTGAATTAACTAAAGCCTTCCCCGATTTTGGTTAAAATCTAGACAAAATACAGACATTCACATTTTGTGCTAGAGTGGCTCATTTTGTATAAGGCATTTAGGGCGACATGTATGAAGATCGCCGCGTCGGAGCGACCGTTTTCTCCCGATCTAAAGTGAAAGCTGCACCTCATTTATGATGGCGCCCGAAGTGCGCTCATACATGAGGTGTAAAGTCCCCTGCGCCTCCGAGTGTGGAGTGAGTGCGGGACTTAGGCGCATAGCGGGACTGCGCCTAAGGTTTCAGCGAGGAGCAGCTCCCAAAATCTGCCTGCACCTCGCCAGTGTGTGAGGCGCAGTGCGGGACTTAGGCGCAGAAGGACTGCGCCTAAAATGTATTACGATTCTAGACCGGCTGGAATTCAGCGAAAAATCACAAAACATGTTAGTGAATAGCAAAAAGAGTTGTCTTTCAAGTGAATGAATGAATAAAGAGAAAAATCAAAGTTGAATAAAAGGCATAGCAATGTATATAAAAAGTTGATCGTTTAAAATTAAAGCAAATATATATAAGTTCTCCAAAGAAAGAAAGAATAGCTAGAACAGGTCTTTAAAAATGGAGAGAATTGAACTAATTTTACATTAAAAAGCCAATGCGATGTTGTCAATGTGAATTTTGGTCTATTGTTTTATTAAATAAAAAAATTGTATTTGTACGATGTTCATTTTGGGTCTATTGTTTTATTCAAAAATAAGATGATTTGTTCTTCATTCACTTTGTATTCAAATTTGTATGTCCGCAAGAGCCAGCACAGCACGGGTCGGGCGGGACCGGGGTTCTCCAAGCAGGAATTGATTTCCCAGGGTTAGTTCTGGAGATTTACAGGCTATTTACGTCCGAAAATACATCACCAACTGACCAAAAATAAGGAAAAAAGTATTTAAATGGCTACCTAGGGGAAATCCGGCCCTTTTTAAGTAAAAAAGGGGGGAAAATTTCCGACGCAAAAATCCGTGCAAATCGGGCAAATACCTCAAAAAGTGTGGCACGTATTTGCAATGTAATTACGGAAGGATTTCGCGTCAAAATACATTACACAGTAGAAGATGAAAAATAAAATCATTGTCAAACAAATTTAAAATTACTTAATAAACCACAACCCAATGCAGAAAAATTTTTAAATCAATGTTTTAAATACATTTTTGACAATAACTTTTGAAAAAATATATATAATTAGCTGCAAATAAAAAAATATCCCCTACAAAATGTATGGCAAAAGCTGTGAAAATTCAATAATTTTACACACATAACCAATTCAAATTTGGGCACAGGGGGTTTGGACAGATTTTCTTACATTTTTTTCCAAAACAACAATTTGATGTATTGGGGCTTGTTTAGAATTGAATCATTCGCAATACAAAAAAGGCTTGCGGGACCGTGTCCGCCAAAAAAGGGATTTCTTGTTTAATTATTTATTCTTCTTCACAATTTTTATTGTATTGTGTGTACTGCTGAAATGTAGAATCGACGCATTACAAGAATACCGCGCCCCACTTCGAAATCTCCACCAGATAGACCCATTTAACTAGGTCTGCCTTTTCGGAGCTGTCGACCTGCAAACGCCTCACTTTGCCGACCCCGATCAGCATGCCTCGGTTTTTCAAATTGCCGGTCCCCCCAGAACGCCCCGGGGACGCCCATTTCCCCCCTTATGTTCGTGCAGTCGAAAAATGGGGAAAAGGGTTTCGCCCCAACATCGCCCCGACCGACAGGGGATTTTTAGCCAGTGAGGGGCAGTTTTTTTGCCCAGAAAACACGCAACTCCCCCATCATACATGGTCGCCCTTAATGTGCTGAGAATTCACCCCCCATTGTTTAAAAGATTAACATTTCACTTATTTTTATGCACCTATAATAAGCGCTGAAAATAAAGTAAAATCATAGTCATGTGAACAATGACGTAGATTTTACGTTGGAGTCAAAGGGTGATGCTTTACAGTCGTTTTTGAGGCTTATTTTGGGGCTTTATTACGTGCCTAATCTACCCTAAAAAATAAGCGTCAAAAACCGTGTGAACATTACCTTTGTTTTGTTGCCACCTTTAAACATGTTAAAGGTTAAATAAGGTTTAAGAGGAAATTTTTTTGTAAAAACCCCACCGTGCCACCAGTTTTGCCTTCCTGAAAAGCCCCAAAATTTTAAAAGACGTGAACTTTATGTGGGAGGGTTTTTTTTAACTTTTACCTATTCATGTGATTTAGAGACTCTTTTTTGTGACACATTCATTGGGCAATATGTCTAAAAATTGGTGTCGCTGCAGCAATTTTTAGGCGCATTTAATCACTGTAAAGTGCGGCTGAAAGTACGATCCTCTCAAAACTGGATCATTTTTACCTTTCATATAAACCAAAACGCCTTTTTAGGCGCTTTGCGCAAATCCGGCGCATTTGTATCTTACTAGTGTATTTTTTGCGTTCTATTTCGGGGAAATTTTCTAGGAGGAGAAAAACTTTAAAAAACATGTATTAAAAGGCCTCAATAGGGGCATTGGTTATGGAGCGCACAGTGTATCATTTTTGTTTATGTAATCATACATGCCCATCCCTCCGTTTTTGGGGGGGGTCCCGCTATTTGGGGTCCCCCCCGCCCTCCCCCCGGGGGAAATTGGGTTCCTCCCCCGCCAGTAGGCGGGGGGCTCTTTAAATGGCCGCGGGGACAAAGTCCTAGGGCCTACTCTGGCGCCGCCGGGCCCTCCTAAGCGGGTGAAGCGGCCCGGCGCGCCCGCTTCACCCCCCGGAGTCTCGCTGGCAGGAGGAGGCAGGAGGGACGTTTCCCCTTCCCTCCTCCCCCGTATGTCCCGGGGCCCGGGGTGTGCGCCGCACTACAGGTCAGCGGCGCAGGGAAGGACGCCGGTGCAGGGGGGGTGGGCGCGCGGGGTGCTCCCCCTTCCCCGGCCCGAGGAGAAAGGTTTCCGGAGGGCCGTGTGCCCGGAGCCTGGTGAGGTAAGTGGTTTTTTATTTTTTTTTTTTAGCTATATGGGGGGGGGCTCTGCCTGGCAACAATGGGGCACACCTGGCAACAGAGGGGGCATCTACCGGCAACCCGAGGGGGACTACCTGGCCCAAAAATGGGGGGACTACCCGGGGAAAAAATGAGGGGAAAAATTTCCCGGAACAATGGGGGCAACTAAACCCGGCCCAAAAGAGGGGGCCCTCTAAACCCGGCAACAAAGGGGCATCTACCCGGCAACAAAGGGGGGGTTTTTAACCCGCAAAAATTGGGGAATCTAAACCTGGCCAAAAAGGGGGCCAAACTACCTTGGGAAAAAAGAGGGGTCACTACCTTGGGAACAAAAGGGGGCACTAAACCTTCAAAAAGAGGGGGACATCTACCTTGGGAACAGGGGGGGACATCTACCTTGGGGAACAGAAAGGGGGGATCTAAAACCCGGCAACAATGGGGCACTAAACCGGCAACAAAGGGGGGACTTTCCTTGGGGAAAAAGAAAGGGGGCATCTACTTTTTCAACAGAGGGGGCATCTACCTGGCAACAATTGGGGGGATCTACTTGGCTAAAAAGGGGCATCTAAACCTCCCCCTTTAAGGGCAATACCTGGTTTTTGGGGGGGTTTCTACCTGGCTATTTAAGGGGGAAACACCTTGGGTTTCTTCCAAAACCCTTAAGCAGTTAGGTTGAGGGGGGGTTGGGGTTTTTTGAAGGGGGCTGGCATACCGCCCAAAATGGGGGGGGTCCCAAAAAAAAATTTTTGCCGGGCCCCCCACTAAAAAACTCCTTCTTTATTTTTTTTCAAAAGTTTGGGAAAACCCTTATGGGAATGCTTTTTTTTAGGCACAATTCCCAAAGTGCGTGCCCGCGTATAATTCCCCAGTTTTTTTAAGTACGACAGTTTATTTAAAAATTGAGAAAATGATGTCAAAATGTTTTTGAAAGACCAAAAAAATAGTTTGTTGCGTAAAAGGGACAATTTTCTCCATTTGCTTTTAAAAAAAAAAAAAACCCAAATTGGTTTTGTAAAGGACCAAAATTTATTTGCAAAAAAAAACAAAGGTTTTACAAAAAATTTTAAAAAATTTTTCAAAGTTCACAAATTTTTGCATGTAAAGATATAATTTTTAAAAACCCAAAAAAAGGGTTTTAAAATAGCAAACTACCATATTTCCTTTCGTACATTGGCATCATTTTTAAAAAAGTCCCCTTTTTTTTTGATATTAGAGGCCTTAAAAAATTTTAGCAGTAAATTTTTACATTTTCAAAGGGAAAAAAGGGGTGAAACTTGATTTTTTTTTTAAAAGAACCATCCGTTTTTGATGTGGCTTTTTAGGGGGCTGGGATGTTTATAACCCCCCTAAAATTTACTCCCTCTAAGAAACTACAAAAAACCCCCCCCAAAATGTTCAAAAAAAAGCATATCGGAAAATTTTATTTAAACCCTTTTGGGTGTCCCCACCAGAAATTAAAGCAAAGTGGCGACAAAAGCATTGGGGTTTTTAAAAATACACTGGTTTTTCCCTACCAAGCATCGCCCCTCTGCCCTTTGGGGCCCCTACAATGTCCCCGAATGGGACCCATAAAATTTTCCCTTTTTCGGGAAAACCCCCCCCGTTTTAAACAATTGGTAGGAAAAGGGGGCAGGAGGGTTTAAAAAAAAAAGCTAAATATAAGAAAAAAAGAAGGGACAATCGAAATTAGTTTGGGGGACAATTGATGCCCCAAAAAATAACTTTTCCAGAAAGAGGAGTAGATACTTGAAACAAACTTTCAGCAGATGTGATTGTAAAATCAACAGTAATAAACATGGCTGAATAGTCAGATATCTATCCTTAGATAAAAATACAAAGGTAAATATATAAAGGCAAACTAAATGGACCATGTGATCTTTTTCTGCAGTCAATTTTCTATGCTTCTATGAAAACTAGGCAACCCTATTAACCTTGTTAATCTTTATAGCAGAAGGCTCACCACTACTATAGAAACAATTAATGAAAATACTACCCCACCCCGACAATATAAACTGAATCTGATAACCTATAGATCAAGAAAAATAATTAGTAATTGTCTTATGTCAAATTACCAAAAATGTGATTACTATGTAAATGATGTGCAACATAGCGATAACACTCAGAGGAACAAAGCCTTTATAATTGATCCACAAAGGCTTCAGAGAGCTTTCAGCAATCCTGGAATCAGTATTGAGAAAGTGTTTGATAAGATATATTTATTGGGCCCCAGAGGAAAGACCGCTCACTATGATCCAGGTCAGAATAACATGTACAGAAATTGATCCAGATTTGTCAAACTTGAAAATACAGTAGCCGAAGAGCAACTGAATTTGCTAGTTTCCTACTTCATCTTTTATCTGTCTTAATTGGAGAAAACTAGATGCTAAAAAGATAATTTCTCGTCATCTACTGTTTTTCTTTCATTTTTATATATATATAAAAATATATAATATATATATATTATATATATATATATATATATATATACAACACAGACAAAATTATTTGGACCACTACATTAAAGAAAGAAAAACCTGCAATGGCCACTGTAAAAAGTAGTAATAAAAATAATAAATTGAAATTTACAGAAAATCAACTGAAAAAAAATCACATATTGCATTTGAGTTGAGATCCAACCAGAAAAATAAAAAAAAGTAATATTAATAAAATTAGCCTGGACAAAAATGATGGTACCCATAGAAAACAAAATAATAATTTGACCATAGGGATGCCCTCTAACTAGCACTACAGGTATCTTCAAACTTGTAATTAGTCAGTCTGCCTATTTTAAAGGGTGAAAAGTAGTCACTGTGCTGTTTGGTATCATGGTGTGTACCTCACTGAACATGGACCAAAGTGAGCAATAGAGAGGTTTCCCAGGAGATTAGAAAGAAAATTATAGACAAACATGTTAAAGGTAAAGGCTAAAAGACCATCATCAAACAGCTTGCGTTTCCTGTTATTACAGTTGCACATATTATTCAGAAGTTTACGGTCTATGGTATGTAGCCAACCTCCCTGATCCTGACCACAAGAGGAAAATTGATGATAAATCGAAGAGATGGATAATAAGAATGGAACACTTTTTGCGACTACCATACCAGGTGGATAAGGGTGGTGCATTTTACAAATAACTACATTGACTATTTATTCATCTACTATCTATTTGTATATATCTTTTGGCTATTGATCCTATTCTACCAATGCCCCTGATGAACTATAGCACCTTTTGGAGAAAGCTTGTTTAGGCTTCATTAATAATACTAATGTTTTAGTGCAATTTGGATCTAGGGCACAGCCTTTAGTGAGTGGGGGGTGCCCTGTAATTGATGTTCAAGACCACATGACACATTATTGAGATATTGAAATTTTTTGATGGGGTATACGCTCCACTGTTGTTGGCTTTTGTTTCATTAAATTATTTGAGATAAGAAAATCAACATTGCATGCTACAAATTTAATGGCCTACTTTCAAGATTAAATATCACTGCAGCGTAAAATGTTTACGTTTTCCATAAATTTCACCCGGAATCCAAATATCCCTAACTTTTTGGGAGTAGTGTAGTTATGTTGCTAACTAATTTTGGATTTTGTGAATGGTTTTAAATATATGTATATTAAATGTTAAGATTTTCACTTCTATTTGGACCATACAGTGATAGCGCAAATCATAAAAAAGCAAGATTTTTAAATTATATTCTAAATATTCTAGAATGCATTTTGACAAACCAAAAAGCTTCTGGTAGAACGTCCTTTGGACAGATGAGACAAAACTAGAGATTTTTGGCAAGTCATATCAGCTCTATATTCACAGATACAAAAATGAAGCATACAAAAAAGTACATTGTACTTACTATGAAGCATGGAGGAGGCCATGTTATGTTTTGGGGCTGCTTTATTGCATCTGACACAGGGTGTCTTGAATCTGTGTAGGGAAAAATGAAATATCAAGACTATCAAGGCATTCTGGAGCATAATGTGCTGACCAGTGTCAGAAAGCTTGGTCTCAGACTCAGGTCATATGTCCTCCAACAGGATAATGACCCAAAACACATAGCTAAAATATCCAAGGATGGCTAAGAGCAAAGCATTGAACTATTTTGAAGTGGCTTCTACGAGTCCTGATCTAAATGCTACTAAACATCTATGGAAGGAACTGAAACCTGCAGTCTGGAGAAGTTACCTTCACACCTGAAACAGCTGGAGTTTGCTCACCAGAAGAGCGCCAAAATTCCTGTGGACAGGTGCAGAACTCTCATTAAGTTACAGAAGTCATTTATTTGCAGTAATTAACTAAAAAGGTTGTGCAACAAATTTTTAAGTTAAGAAGGCCACAATTTTTGTCCAGGACAGTTTCATTAGTTTGTTTTTTTTAAATGTTTTGGTTGAACCACAATTGAAAACTAATGTCTGATTTCCATTAGTTGATTCTCAGTAAATTTAAATTTAAAGTTTCAAGTTATTTTAGTGACCATTGTGGGTGTTTATTTAATGGAAGGGTACCAACAATTGTGTTCATGTGTTTTATATATGGGAGAGGGAAAACTTTTAAGGATGGGTGTTTACCATGGAGGCCATTTTGAAGTCAGCCATTTTGGATCCAACTTTATTTTTTCCCATGGGAAGAGGGTGCCAACTTTATTCTTTCATGAGTTATTTGCAAGTTTATTTTTCTTTATAGCCATTGACATGTTGCAAAGGTTAACACATGAGGAGTGTATAGAAATTGTGTTGATGTCTGGTGAATGCAGTACCTGGGTCATTGCAGCAGATTTCAATGCAAGACACCCTCGAGATCATCCATCTCCCATGCTACAGTTAGCAAACTGCTTGCCAAATTTCGTGAAATAGGTTCAGTGTTGGATTTGCCAAAATGTGGACACAAGAAAACTGTCACAAATGATGAAACTTCAGTGGCTGTCCTAGCTTCATTCAGCAAGAGCCCACAGCGTAGCACTCGCCGCAGGTCACTGGAGAGCATCAGTCGAATATCCCTTCGGCTGATATTCGCTACTCACAAATGGCACCCTTACAAAGTCCAGCTGCTGCAGCATCTCCATGAGGATGACTCAGATCGGCGCACTGAATTTGCAGAATGGGCAAAACAAAAATTGGAACAGGACCCTCAGTTTACACGGAATATTATGTTCAGTGATGAGGAAAACTTTATTGTCAATGGTGAAGTTAACAAACAAAACCACAGCTTTTGGTTTGACACGAACCCACAGTGGATAGATCCCTCCAAGACTATGTACACAAAAAGTATGGTATGGTGTGGTTTAC
>JAODAL010084672.1:0-10842 GCA_025379985.1 Phyllomedusa bahiana
GCGAGAAAACCATACAAAAATCCAGGGAGGGTAAAGGAATACCTAAACAGTGCAGTGTAGGTGAACACTGTGCGAAAAATGCAGCTCGGTGTCAGCAATGTAATAATGGAGGCGAAAGCGCTGAACCCCTTAACGGCATTGGATGTATGAGGGGCCATACGGCTACATAGCCGGCGAGTGTTAGCTGCAAGTTGCAGCTAACACTCGGCGGTTACAGTGAGGGATTGAGCCACCGCCATTCCGCACTGTTTAACCCATTAGACACCGCACACCGTTCCTCACTTCGATTGTGGCGTCCGCAGTGAAATTGTGGGCTCCCACTCAGTTAACATGGCAGCTGGAAGAATTGTGAAGGCTTTTATCGCTGCTATGTTTTCTGTTTTACTACTTCTTGTTCCAGGCAGAAGTAGTAAAAAATCTTTGTACACCCTAATGCATTACAGTACAATGCATTAGGCTATATAAACCCCCTAGTGGTGAAGTGGACTCAAAGTTAAAGTAAAAAAAATATATATATATGGTACGTTTTTTTCACATTTTGAGGGGAGGAGAAGGTGAGAGAAATACAAACGTGAAAAGAAAAACATAGGCCTCGGCGTCAAGGGGTTAAATTCCCCAAACATCCCTCCCTTGACTGGTGAGGAAGGGGAAAACTGACCTATCCAATGTCTTCAGGCGTATGAGGAATAACCCCGTTGGTACTTTGCACCAGAGTGGTGTAAAGAAATCGTAAAAGAAACCATGGAGGCAGTGAGTGGAGATGGGTGACCACGATGATGATCCCTGACAAGTGAGGAGAAAATCTCTATCACTTTCTGAAAGAGAAAAAGAAGTAAAACTAACATAAAAAACACGAAGCAGTGTCTGCCTCCTATGGACACTAGGCTAAAACTGCATAGCCTGGTGTTAGTAGGAGGGATAAAGCCCATCAGGGCGGATCCAACACATTTTGTCCCGCCTAGTGTCAGCCTCCTAAGGCGAGGGCCTATGCACAAGGTGCTGTGTCCTCCAATAATATAGATAAGAAAATCAGACATTACTAAGTAACAAACATAGTTACATAGCTAAATAGTTTGTAATGCTGAAAAAAGACATCTGTCTGTCCAGTTCAGTCTATTGTGGTATAGGGTTGGTACAGAAGAAGGCAAAAACTCCATGAAGTAGAAGCCAATTATCCTCATTTTAGGGGGAAAAAAATCCTTTCAGTTAGAATAAATCACTGGATTAATAATCCTCATCCAGAATTCTAATCTCTCTAATGTGATTTTTTCCTATTCTTCCACACAAACACTCTTCAAATCCTGAAACTTCCTTCTATATAGTTTGGCAGACCGACCTCAGACATTCGCAGGATTCTGCCACTAGGTGGCGTACAGCAGGAGATCTGCTGCCGACGTGCCACCAAAATCCTGGATTCGGTGGGGGAAGGCAACCATTTGGCGTCATAATCATAGGTTACTGAATGTTAACTAGTATGGCTGCTATGCGGCTTGTGTTGGGTTGCCTTTCCTGGACGGTCACAATTTTGGGGTTGGGAGGCCGTCCCCACTTCCAGGCCAGGTTCTTTCCCCGTTCCGGGATTTACCGGGCCTATAAAAAACCTGTCTCTCTAGGTGATCAGGGGCGTGGTCTGATACCTCAGTGTGGAGCACATAGCTGAGACAGAGCTCTGGCCCCCGGAGGCTTAGGAGAAGCGAAACCAGTAGAGACTGGCAAGTGAATGTGTTTGCGGGCTGTGCAGTAGGCACAGACCCCTGATGGGTGAGGGCTAAACGTGTGTAATTTAGTTAGTGGCCTGACGGCCTGAGGTTTTGATTTGTTCTGTTGTTTGTTGAAAGATGCTAAACCTTGCCACAAAAAAAACAGCTGAGTTTAAATAAGAAGCCGTTGTCAGAGTGCCATCCGTTTGTCCCAAGCGGCGATCCTGAGCTAAAAGACCCTCAGGACGGTCCAGGAGGGCGTCCCGACGAGAGCAAGTCGATACATATGGTGGAGGATGCAGGCATTATTGGCACAGTAAAAGTACAAAGGACTGCTACAGCGGAATTTAAAAGGCTGGAGGCCTGACTGTTGGTGCGGTGAATAAGAGAGTCTGAAGAGACTGTTACCTGTGCTAAAGATTTTTAAACCCTGGAGGGGCTTATTAAGTGCCCAAGCAGGCAAAAAGCCCAGATGGTGCAAACGATGGCTAAACAGCAAGCCAGCACCTATGTTGCATCTCTGCGTGCTCGCACAGAGGCCTTACAGGATATGAACAGGTTGTTGGCTCAACAGGTGGCCAAGTTGACTGAAGCTGTCAGCGTCAAAGAGACTGCAGAAGATGACCTGAGAGCCCGGATGTCTATGAGAAAATCCCCTGAAAAAGAAGGGTGCAGGGAAGATTTTAGTGATATTCCTTGCAGACTTTGAGTGGAAATTTCTGTTCCGTGAAAAAACTGCCAGCCGAGCAGTGGGCAGATGTCCTGGGGCCATTTCTCATTGGAAAAATGCAGAGGTTCTACTACGATGTGCCCCCGCAGGAAGCCATAGACTACCCCAAGCTAAAGGCAAAGATTCTGGCAAGTCTGGGGTTAACGGAGATGGTAAAGGCAAAAAGGGGGGAACCCGAATGGGAGAGTCCTCCCCGGGGGAAACCCCCAGGACACTACAATGAAAGGAAAGGCCAGCTTCTGAAAGGCCGAATTTTTCTTGCCACGGGTTAACTTTGGAACGGGTGAGCGCAGAAAAAGATGGTGCTGCCTTCCCAAGGCAACCCTTTTCGTCACAGGAGCCTGCCATCCCCACCAGCGGAGGGAGCTGTGTTGGAGGGCCATAAGCAGCAGAATGTGTTTCCGACTCCCCTCTCAGGGGGAACCGGAGAGGTTGCACCCCAAACCCTGGTCACAGGGTGGGGCCCCACCCTGGCTGACATGGACAGTCAGCGGAAGTCCAGACTGCACCCAGACCCATACCTGGTAAACTGTTCCCCTTTTATTTATGACATGGATTTTGAGACTGTCAGGCAATCCAGAATGGATCTCATCACCAGGGGGTACAAAATGGGGGCCCGACTTGTGCCAGGCCGGGGAAAGACCCTGAGGGGGTAGACGTGAGAGTGGATTGAAAAGCTGAACTTATATTTTTCTTTAAAAGCAATGCCGTTTATTGAAAATTTAATAATTAGCTTTCCCTCCCTGTGACCTTGACTAGGTCCCCACAGCCTAGCGGGGAAGGGAGGGGGTCAAAAAGTCAGCTCAAAATACGCTTCCTGTGTTAACAAGCAGCTAGAGGTGCGTAGCAGAGGGGGAGCTCTAGCGTGCCCCTAGATCATAAGCAGAGAAACCCAAGGGCACAGGTGATGGTGTCCTGGATGGACACCAGTCAGTAAATTGTCTACCAGTGACCACAGTGCACGTATGTATGGAAGGTAACGTGCAAGTTGCAGGGCCCCCTAAGGTTTTGGGTGGGAATAGCACAAGTTGCAGATGCGGAGTCGGGAATTGATTGCAGTTGAGAGTCGGCGTCAACATTCCCCGGGGGCTGATAGGTCGCCAAAGCAAAAACAGTCGCTTTACTAGTGTGGAAAAAAGGAATTTAGTTGCCAGTGTAAACACAGTGGGTGCATTGCCTGGGAAGGGGGGAAGGCAAACCCCGGATTGAGACTCTGCTACAGGATGAGGGGTAGGATGGGGGGAATTGATTCTAACATAGTGGTGAATTCATTTGGAATTTCAGGAAACTTCTGGTCTGAACGAAAGTCCGAATCTTTGGGGTAATTCGGGTGACGAAGTGTGACTTTTGTGTTAAAAATGGGCGCTGCGAGGCACATGGCGTTACATGTGGGCAAGAGAACTCTGGGTGGAGGGAAGTAAGGGCAATAGCCTGCATGACATGTGCAGCAGATGAAGCCAATCAGAGAAACGGCGTGGGATTCTGTTACGTTCGCACCGCAACTATATAAGTCCGGGTGCGACGCGGGGAGCTTCATTAGCTCTCTCTGTATGATCGGGAGGTGCTGCTGCGGCTGATAGCTCTTAATGAAGATACTGATTTATTTACAGCGATTTTTGTGGGTGTCTCAGCTTGTCTCAGAGGGATGCTTTCTTAAACGTTCTATTATGTTTTTTTTGGGTGATATTGGATTGAAATCAGTGTGTCGTCCACAGCTGCTGCATATACATTTATAATCCTATCGCTCACAGCCATTGTAATAGTTCCAAGGGGGGATCTAAGCCAGTTCTGTTGTATTCCTTTAATGAAACAGCGTTTTTACAATACAAAATACTCACTTTCCTTTTTTGTCTGCTCAAGTTCTTTGTGCGCAAATTTACATCCAGGGGTTAATTAAGTGTTGTTTTTCAGCTGTGGACTCAAGAAAACTGTCATTTTCACCGCCAAAATAGTTCTACATTTTTTCTGTAGCCCTAATTCACGGTGTGTGAACGTGTTTATTTACAAATGTTTATATCTTGTTGTTGTAGCGTAAAAAAAGTCACGCATTTTGTAAATGCTACAAGCTAGTTAGTTTGGAGGTGTGGCTCAAGCTGGCGCAATTTACATCCAGGGGTTTATTATGCGTTGTTTTTCAGCTGTGGTGACTCCAAGAAACCGTCATTTCAGCGCTGGCAAAATATATACATTTTTCCTGCAGCATAATTCACAAGCACAAGGATTAATTATCAATTTTATCTACATGTTGTGTGGCGTAAAAAACACGATTTGTTAAAACGCTACAAGCTAGTGAGTTTGTGGTGGCTCCAATCTTTTGGCCAATTTACATCAGGTCGGGTAATTAGCGTTGTTTATTCAGCTGTGGTGAACTCAGAAACCGTCATTTTCCACCGCAAAATTTATACATTTTTCCTGTTGCCCTAATTCACAAGCAATGGTTAATTACATTTTTAATCTCTTGTTGTGTAGCTGTAAAAGAAACACGGCATTGTAACACGCTACAAAGCTAGTAGTTTGTGGTGGCTCAATTCTTTGGCGCAATATTACATCCAGGGTTAATTAAGCGTTTTTTTCAGCTGTGGTGACTCCAAGAAACCGTCATTTCACGTCCAAATATATACATTTTTCCTGTAGCCTAATTCAACAAGCAAAGGTTAATTACAATTTTATCTCTTGTTTGTGTAGCGTTAAAAACACGGCTTTGTAACATGTCTACAAAGCTGAGTAGTTTGGGTGGCTCAATTCTTTGGCGCAGTTTACATCCAGGGGGTTAATTAGCATTGTTTTTCAGCTGTGGTGACTCCAAGAAACCGTCATTTTCAGTCGCCCAAATATATATACATTTTTCCTTGAGCATAATTCTACAAGCAAGGTGTAATTTCAATTTCTATCTGATGGTTGTGTGGCGTAGAAAACAGTCGCAATGGTAACACGCTACAATGCTAGTAGTTTCGTTGGGGATCAATTCTTTGGCACATGTTACATCCAAGGGGTTAAACTAAGTTGTTTCTGCAGTTGCACTCAGTAAAGTAAACTTCTTTTTCAACGAGCCACAGAAGAAATTCTGTAGCATTAATTTCAAATTTCCGAAGGGATTAATTAAGCCTTTACATTCAGTAAAATACACAGAGTTTTTTAAACGGCACATTCAAGCGTGTCAATTTTTCCTGGCCATTTGTGGAGCGGCAATTTATATCAAGGGTTACCCAAGCTGTTCTGGGTTTATTTGGAGTCAATTACAGGGGTGTATTATTTATTCACTATACAGATTATCTTCATCAAACGTAGTGTCGGCCACATTTTTGAACAAACAGTATATGTCAGACAGAGAGTAGGCCAGGCTCTGCACTCTGCGGAAGTGGGCAGTGCACTCAAACATTTCCTGGAACAGGCCCAGGTCGCAGCAAAGCAATTGTGGACGTCTGTCCGCAGGGGTTCACTCGGTGAAGGCTCAGAACTGCCGCTGTTCATCTAGCGGCGTGTTGTTGTTCAGAATACCCTAAGGGTTCTTGATTGGTTGACTAGGTCATCCACTTCCTCCCAGATGACATCTGAACAACCCCAGCAAGAGTAGGTGTGGGGACGTCAGCCAATCCTAAGTTGGCATGCGCCCGGGAGCGGTGTCAGCGGCCCTCACCTTGTCTCAGCCCGCCTCATGTCCCATCCGGGTACCCTCAGCCAGAGATCTACTATGTGGTCTGGGCTCAGCGCCACTATTTTAGCGAGGTGAACAATTTGAGGGAGGGGCTCGTCATAGCAGCTACCTGGCAGGGAAGAATGGGGCAATAATCCCTGTTGTCTTTGCAGTAGGCAGCAAAGTATAGATGTTGAGAGTGGCATGGGAGGTCTGTTGTGTGGGGTCAGCCTCGGCCATTACCTGAGACCGGTGATGAGGACAGCAGTGACGATGAACACTGAGATATAGATGATGATGTAGCCGACCGCACTTGGAGCCAGGGTGAAGCAAGGGCTTCATCATCGTCAGGAGAAGAGGGCGTCAGCTTGCGCTTCATTGCTGCGGCGCAGCAGCAAGTGGGTTGTGTGGCCGTTGAGTCAGCATGGCGATTTAAGCAGCAGTGCTGGAGGTCGTGAGCCATAGCGTGGCCACAGGGAGAAAACCGTCTCTTCGCAGGTCAAGAAAGTGCGGCACAGGGCTCCAGGATGGCAGTGGCGCGGTAGTACCTCAGTGCGGAGGTGTTGGCTGATAAAATCAGTACTCGGGCGCGGGCTGTGGCAGTTCTTTGCTAAGGACACCGTAGGATGCTCGAATATGGGTAATATGGTAGAATCTGTGTGGGCCAGAAAGTGAAGCGTGTCCAGGGAGCTAACATTAGCTCCACGACCCTGCGTCTATACACATGCAGCGTCACCATCGGTGTGGCCTGGGAGAAACGTGGCTCAGATGTTTTGTGGTCAATCGCTGCCGCGCAGCAGCAGCGGCCAGTGGCACGCATGCCATTGCAGCCAGTCAAGGCTCCACCACCTATGTAGAAGGGTGAGCTGTTTCTCTTTGAATCATCTCCTATCGGTCCAGATGCTAGATCTGCTCCTCTCGCTACTCATGGCTTGACGCGCATGTCGCGTTCAGCGAGGCGATTGCAAAGAGACATCAGTATGCGTCCAACCATCCTAAGGCTGCAGCAGCCTGACGTTGCTCCTGTCCAAGTTGTTGGTAATGCAGTCCCTTCCCTTTCCAAAAATGGTGGACTCTACACCGTTCAGAGAAAACTAAATGGCTGTGTTGCCGAGCCGAGATGGAGAGTTACCAAGCCGTTGAATTTCTTTTCAAAAAAGGAGTGACCATGCACTTCATAAATATGTAGAACAGAAAGTGGGCAGGTCCTTGAGCTATCGGTTTGGTTCCAAGGTGCAGGTCAGCACGGACGTCTGGAGCTTTAACTACGGTGCGTCAGGGCTAGTACATATCTTTACGGATACCAACTGGGTGGATGTGCTTCCTGCCTAGGCACACCAACAACTTGGAAGGAGACGCGCTTTCTCCTCCACGTTGTCTCAAATGTGGCTCCTGCGCCAATGTCATGCCCTCCTCCTCCTTCACCAACCACCACCTACCATCTCAGCCTCCACAAGTACTGTCTCCATTATACCACATGTGTAGGGCACCGCGGGTGTCACGCAGTTATCAGTTGGCTTGCCTTCGGCGAACGAAGTCACCACAGGGGAAGGAAAGCTGCTCCGCGGTCAGGAGCAAGAATCGATGTGTGCTTTTCGCGCCAACTGCATAATCGGAACCATGGTTGACGGACAATGGGAGGAAACATGGTGTCCGCGCTGCACCAAGGAGGGATGGTCATGCGCCCTGCATGGTGCACGTGCTTTCAATCTGGTTGTGAAGGTTGTGCCTGAAGAGCTTCCACAGATCTTCAGAAGATTCTGAAATGGCCCAGGAAAATGTGGTCATGCATTTATCCATTCGTAAGAAGCCAGGAAAATCAAACACCCTGTGTCGACGTTGCAGCGGCAGAAAGGCCCTCCCCAAAACAACTCTGATATGCGATGTTTCCACCCGTTTGAATTCCAGCCTGCACTGTTGGACCGACTGTCATGAACATGAGAAAGCCATTGAAGATTTTTTGATATCCAGTGTGACAGGGTACTGTCCCCTGTGTAACTTTGATGTCTGCAGTGGCAGCTAATGCGTGACACTGACGTTGTTGAGGCCATTTCGAGAGAGGCGCCACGTTTTTTGTCAGTCGCATGGACTAGGGATGAATAACGACATTCCACTGCTTCATGTCCTGGAACGCAGATGGGCTGAAAATATCTGTCTGGTGCAGGGGGACTTGGAGATGTGGCGACTTACATCTCGCTTGGCCACATTGACGTTCCGCTGGGGATGAATGGAGGAGGAGGAGGACGAGGACATTGATAGCAGAAACTTTGTCTTGTGAAAATGTCGTGGATTTTTACCAGGTGACGAAGAGAGGAGGAGCGGAGGAGCAGCTTGGAGGAGGTTAGATGGTGATGAGGAAGACGAGACAGATGGCCCGCAAGCTCCGTGGCAGTATACAGTGGAGGATGGGAGGCAGGAAGTGTCCCTCGGAGTCACTTGAGCGATCGGCCAGCAGCATGCTGATTTGCCAGGTAGTGACAGTCGAATAGTCAGCATCAGGCTGGGGATGACTTCTGGCTCTCCCACCCTATGGACCCTAGTGCTACCGGTCAAAATGGGAGCCTTTTTCCCAGCTATTGAGAGGTCGAGGACAAACTTAGAAATACTATAGGGAAAATACCTCGTAGTCCAGTTGGCCGTGGGCCTATGTGCGGCATCTGTCCCTCCTCTGGACAGGTCTGACGGGGGGTTCCTCAGATCTCACGTACTACTGCCGTTGGCTGTGTGGGAAGGTGGGGGGGTGGGAGCTGTACCAGCTCCATCAGCAGTAACCTAAGTACGGGATGTCACTTGATGTGCAGCTTCCTTTTCCCGCACTAGTGAGGAGGGTAGACGCCAGCTGTGTCAACAGCAGCAGGACCTCTGGAGCAGGTCCCTGAACCAACAGGTGGTGGCTACTGGACGCACTCTGCCCCCTGTGTTAGAAGATCCGCTGGGACTACTGGGCATGCCAAAACTGGATGTGTGGCCGCAACTTGCCGAGTTTGCAGTGGAGAGCTGTCTGCCCGGCCAGTATTGGTGGCATCTCAGAGCGGGTCTTCAGTGCGGCGGGGGCCATCTTTATCCCCAAGGAGGAACCCGCTTGTCACGGGGAAATGTGGAACAACTGACCTTTGTCATGATGAATCAGGCGTGGATCGGCCAGGACTTTCCACACCCAATGCCTTAGGCATCTGTAGGTCTGGAGTGTTCTAAACTGACCTGCTTAGCCATATTCTGATCTGAATTTGCCGCACCCGCCTGATGCAACACATTCTGCTGACAGTTTTCCCATCTGCCTGCAAACATCTTACCAGGGACTGGTATTGCCACACCTCAACCTCTGTCATTTGATGCCACTCTATGACCTTCATGCTGCTGTGCTACTGTTGCCGTGATCATCCACACTTGTGTCACTGTGGCGCGCGCACTCTCTGACCTCATTGCTGTTGCTCCTGCCGCCGTCACCTCAATTCTCGTCATTGTGCCACCTCTGTGGCTTACTCCTTTTTTGCCACCTCAGTATGTCAATTGTGCACTGTCTGACCTCATGCTGCTGCCTGTGGCTGCTGCCTGTGACTTCCACACTGTGTACATTTGTACCACTGTCTGAGTACTCATGCTGCTGCTCTGCCGTGCCCTCCACTCTCTGTCCATTGTGCCACTCTGTGGGCCTACACTGTTTTGCCACCTCCAGACTGTCATTGTGCCTCTGTCTGTCCTCATGCTGCTGCGCCTGTGACCTCTCCGACTCTCAGGTCATTGTGCCACTCTTGTGGCCTGCTCTGTTTGGCCTCACTCAGAAGTCATTGTGCGCCAGTGTGGCCTGGTCCCTCATGCTGTTGCTGCCATGTGACCCTACCAAACTATGTCATTGTGCCACTGTCTGTCTGACCTCATGCTGCTGCTGCCGTGACTTCACACTGTGTCGCAGTTTGTGCCACTTTTGCCTGTCCTGTTTTTTGCGACTCCGAGAATGTCGATTGTGCCACTCTCTGACCTCATGCAGAGCTGTGGCTGCCGCTGTCTCCTGCTACACTCTGTCACTAATGTGCCAATGTGCCATTCAGCTTGTAGATTTTTCCAGCTTGTGTCGCTGCATGACTTTATCAGGCTACATTCCCCCTTCAGTTTTTTTTGGGCAGTTTTGCCCTCTTAGTGCCAGGGAATTTTAAGTGAAACGATTCTAAAACGGTGGGGTACTAAAACACAACATTGTATAAGACCAAACCAAGCTCCCTCGCTTTTTTAAGCATGGCACAATGTTCTACAGCCCCTGCAGGCTTGTGCAGCTGGAAATAGTGTTTTTTAACCGTTTTGGCCCAAGTAATTCGGACCCAAAAAATTTTGTTGGAAAATTTTGGCAAGTGACCCAATCGAATTTTTTGAAAAAATTCCGCCATCTCTAATGTGATAATAGCTCCCCCGGGAGTGAAAATGAAACTAGCTGCCCAGTTTAGTGTATGGCAAGCGCCCCCAGTAGGATTACATGTGCCCCGTAGTGAAAATAGCTGCCCCATTAGTGTAATAGCTGCCCAATAGTGATACAAGCTGCCCAAGGTAGTGATAATAGCGCCCCTGTAGTGATGTGATACATAGCGCCCCCAGTATGAAGTGAAAAATAGCTGCCCCCTAGTGAGAGGATACTAGGGCCCCCCAGTAGTGAAGTGATACATAGCTCCCCCCGTAGTGAAGTTAAAAATAGTGCCCCCAGTATGAAGTGTAATAGCTGCCCCCGTGTATAGTGTACATAGCTGCCCCCGTTTGGGAAAAGACATTTGCCCCCCCGTAGTATTAAT
>JAODAL010084673.1:0-10842 GCA_025379985.1 Phyllomedusa bahiana
ATTCCCTACCAATTTCTGGGGACTCTACCTACCTACTGGGGCTCCTATCTACTTATCGGGGGGACCCCATCTACCAACCCAATGGGGCCCCCATCTATCTACCTAACAACTGGGGGTCCATATCTACTTATCTACCTACTGGGGCCCCTATCTATCTAACTTGCACCTGTAAAATGCAGTCACATTAGAGTTCTGCCAATTCTTCTTGTTCAAGACCAGTTAAATCGGGCATTGGACTGGATTATGAGTGCAATCAAACATGCTCATGTCATCATTGCTGAAACATTCTAGAAAGTAATGTTACAAAGTTGGGATATGGTTAAGAATGGTACCTGCAATGACCTCTGTGTTGATCTCATTTTCCGTGAGAAAGTTATCCAAACAGTGGAAACATATCATAAACGCCTTGTTTTTGTTAACACCTTCCGTTTTAGATACAGAATTTTTTCTGGAAAGCAGTAATTTTTTACTGAAATCTTAAAAATTTAAGTTGTTCAGAATGTTGAAAATGTCTCCAAGATTTGCCAATCTCACAACCCATGTTTTGCCAGCAAGAAAGGCCAAGTTCCCATTTGCTCATCAAAAAATTTTCCTCCGGGAGCTCAGATACACCTGTACACATGATTTGTTGAGCGATTTAATCGAGAAAAAAATTAAAAATCAAGTAAATTTTTAAAATTTTTTTTTCAATTGTTTCCATATGATTTTTTCCCCCTCAAAAATTCAGGTTAAAAATCGAGATTGGAATTAAGATCGATCTATTTTCGCTGCTCCTGTACTTTTGGCGGCCAACCAGTCAGTGCAGAGCACAGAGGGGGGTCAAAAATGTCACTGCTGAGGGTTAGGGATCTCTCGTTCAGCGGGATTCCCCTTTCCCGTTCCGCCCGGAAAAAACCTGGTGATCTCCCCTAGACGGAGAGCTCCTAAGTGAGTGTAGGGGACACCACCAAGCCCCTTGTCCCCCTTATGTTGGGGCCTCCATAAAAGGAGAAAATCATCTTTCTTTGTTTTCCTGTCCTCCTGACGATTCGCAGGACTCCCATGGGTGCGACCCACTCTCCTCGCTAGACTGGACTCAGGGGAAAGTAACTCGTGGGGTTCCAATTGCTTGAGGCTGCTGTTTGGTGGCCCCCCGCCCAGGCTTTCCCCCCCTCTCGCCCAAACCCCACGAGCCTTCCCCGGGTTTACCAGTAAAGTATAAAAGAATTCGTGATGTCTTTTTTGGAGAAGCGGGCTAAAGACCCTTTCCCTTTCCTCTTTCCCCAAATGATTGCCCGATTGATTTGCTACCGGGTACCACCTTCCTCGTGGCAGGGTCACCCCTTGTTGTCCCCAAAAACCTCAATTCATGTGGGGGAGTAAAAACCCGGGAAAATTTACAAAAGGGGTTTATACAAAAGGAGCAGGTTTCCCTTTCCCCGGGGAGAAAAAGGAGGGACCCCTTAGGGGCCCTGAAATCGATTTCGGGGACAAATAAATCCGGGGAAAGAATCTGTACCCTCGCCGCTGTTCACGGAAAATTTTTAAATTCCCTATGTGGTGCATGGATTTTTCCCAAAATTTGGGATTTAAAGAGGTGCCTAAAATCTGGTCCCCCCATCCGTAAGGGCGATGAGGGGAAATGGCTTTTAAAACTTCAGGGATGGGCACTTTTGATACTTGGTCATGCCGTTGGCTGTGTAACGGCCAAACCCTCTTCCAGGAGTTCATGAATGACGTCTTCAGGGGGCCCCCCTATATTCCCGTGTCGTGGTGTACTTGGAAGGGAAATTTTTGGTTTCATTCGCCTAATCTGGAGATCACCGTGTCCACGTTCCCCGGGGCTGAGCCCTTCGGCTAACCACCTGTACGCCAAGGGGGGAGTACTGCCATAAAACTAGCCTCCCATTCCTGGGCTACTTACTCAGCCCAAGGCTTGAGGATGGGACCCCGGCAAAGTTTGTCTCGGTTTGCAATGGCCTCACCCGTCGGTCTTCAGGCCATAAAAGTTTTTGGGTTTTTTGTAATTATTACCGTCAGTTTGTCCCAACTTTTCCACGTGGTTGCTTATCGGGGCCCCTCATGAAGAAAAACCTAACCCACGAATTGGCCCCTCCAGGCCGGGGAAGCGTTCGTAAAAACTAAAAAACCCTTTTTTGCCTCTGTTCATCTTGTCGGGGCCGGCCCCTGCGAACCCTTCGCGTTGAAGTAAAGCCTCCTGTGGGAGTCGGAGCGGCCCCTTCAGAAAAAGGGGCCCACGGGCAAGAGGGTCACTTGGGGCTTCTTTCCAAAAACATTCTTCGGGCGGAAAAGGAATTATACTATCGGGAGGGGGAGTTATTAGCCATCAACGGGCCCCTGGAGGAATGGCACTATTGCGGGAAGGAGCTCGGCATCCACAATATCTATTGGGATTATAAGAACCTCCATACCCCGGGGGGCCCGGGGGGACCAATCCGTGCAAGCAGGGGGGTCGCTCTTTTTTTCCGGGTTTAACTTCCAATCCATTTTCCGCCCCAGAAAAGATCTTAAGGAGACCTCTGCCCACACGCCTCTAGTGGTCGGGGAGGAGGTGGTCCCTGAGACATAATCCCCCTGAGCCCCTTGTCTCCGCAGTTCCTATCGCCTCCAAAATGCCCGCGGGGGAAAACATATTGAAGGGGGGGGCACGGCAAATTTGGTGGCTGGACATCCGGTGCTCGCAAAACCCGGGCTTCTCATTTCCCAATTCTACGGGGGCCGGACCCTTAAGGATCAAAGAATTCATTGAGGCCTTGTCACCTTGCATGAATAAAACCCCCATCACAAACCGGGCCGGGGCTCCCGTTCCTCTGCCCATCCCCACCAGTCCCTGGGGTTGACGTATGATGGATTTTATACCGTCTTCCCCCCTCTTCGGGCAACGCGGGACGGGGTGGGCCAGATCGGGGTTTTCGAAAAAGGTGCAATTTGTCCCGTTGCCCGGTCTACCCTCTGCCCCCTCGCCTGGGACCGTTTTTTACCAATTTTTGTTTGCACGGGTTGCCCCAAAAATCGCTCGGATCATTTGGTACGTTTGTGTCTAATTTTTGGGGGGCCCTTTTTTACAACTGCAGGTCAAGCCGATTTTTTCCCCGGCTTATCACCCCCAGACGAACGGCCAGGTGGAAAGGGTCAATCAGGTCTTAGGGAACTATTTACGTCAATTGGTCTCGGCTCGCCAGAATGACTGGTCCAATCTGCTTCCGTGGGCAGAATTTTCCTACAATTCCCTAGATTCGGAGTCCGCAGGTGCCTCTCCCTTCTACATCGTGTACGGCCTGCATCCCCGCCCATCTCTCCCAGTAGCATCCCCATCTGAGGTCCCGGCAGCGGATGCGCTGGTCCAAGACATGAAGGCCATTTGGGCTCTGACCCGCCAATCTCTCCTCCGTGCATCTGAGCGTACGAAGGTCCAAGCAGATAAAAAAAGAAGTCCTCCTCCAGTCTTCTTCCCGGGTGACAAGGTGTGGCTGTCGGCCAAATATGTCCGCCTTAAGATCCCGAGTTACAAACTGGGACCCCATTTTTTGGGACCCTTCGAGGTCATTAAACGTTTAAACCCGGTGGCCTACACACTCCGGCTCCCACCTACCATGCGCATCCCGAACTCCTTTCATGTGTTACTACTGAAATCCTTGGTCCTGAATCATTTCTCTCGAAAGGTAAGCCCTTACTCGTCTGTGGCCGATGCCTCTAATGTCTTTGTGGTCAAAGAGATCTTGGATATGAGGAGGACTAGAGGGAAACGGTATTTCCTCGTTGATTGGAAGGTGTTCGGGCCCGAGGAGAGGTCTTGGGAGCTGGAGGAGACAATATCCAGGATAACAATATCCAGAAGTTCCTTCAGGCCCGAAAGAGGGACGGGCCAAAGGGAGGGGGTACTGTCACGAATGCCCCTGCGACCCTCGTCCCGGGTCGCGGGCGTATCCTTGCCCCTCGCCGGAGCGTACTTACCCGGCCGCGCTCCTGCTGCAGGCTCTGTCCCTCTGCGTGTGCGGTGCCGCTCCCTAGGGCGCGCGCGCCGGCAGTGTTACATTTAAAGGGCCAGCGCACCGGTAATTGGCTATTGCCGCTCGCTACCCCTATTTAAGCCTGCCTCTTCCTGGTTACCCAGCCGGATCTTTAGTGCCAATAGCCTATTGAGAAAGCGTTCCTGAGTCTTGTCTGATTCCCGTTCTGTACGTTTTCCCCCATTCCTCGCCCACGAATCTTCCCGCCTGCCCTACCTTCCTGCCTGTCCACGTACGACCCTCCCTTACGTTTTTCCTGTCACCAGGGCTGCCCCCTAAAAGCAAGTAGTGGGGTAGCACTTGGGTAACCCCCGCCGCACAAGTCCACCCGCTTTGGGCGGTGGGCTTTGAAAACGGGGGACCTACTTAGATCCCGCTCCTGGCGTGGTTTTGGGTCGCTTGGGTGGTCCCGGGATCCACTCCCGTGTCGGAAACATGAAGCAGTTTAATGATTTATTCATCCGTATCCTGGGGGGACTCCCCAAAAACGCTGTCCCGATAAAAGAGCCTGAAAAAGGCAGGTGCTGCCATGGAGACTGCCCTGGGACATTAAAATTACCGGGGTGACTCCTGTCCGTTTGGGATATCAAAAAAACCAAAATAGCCTTTTCTTTTCATAGATCTTTCCAACAATGGAGGCTGGTTTTAGTTTGGAAATGTCACATTCGCCTATGTTGGGGGAGGTGGGTGTGCTTCAGCTTAAGGAGGGTTGTTGGTGGTGTAAGAATGGTGAAGGCATGCAAAGTTTTCGGGCCCTTTTTAAAATGTTTGAGAGGGGTGAAAAATTAAACAACCTGATTGAACTTTTCCCCTCCCGTGTGTGCTTCGTTCAACCCCCGGGGAATATCTGTCCATTGGATCATAAAAAATGTTAAGGGCCTTTCTCTGTTAAAATAATTTTCCCCCCTTTTAAAATATATTTTTTCTTGTTCATCAATTTCCCTCTGTTAATATATTTATTCTTGTTCCAATTTCCCCTTTATTAATTTTCCCCCTGTTAATATATTTTTTCCGTTCTCAATTTCCCCCTGAAATTTAAATTTATTCTTGTTCTCAATTTCCCCCCTGTTAATATTTTAAATTTGTTCATAAATTTTCCCCCCTGTTAATATATTTTTTTTTTCTCTTTTTCCCCCCTTTTCAAAAATTTTCCCCCTGTTAAAATTTATTCTGTTCATCAAATTTCCCCTGTTCATCTTTTCCCTGTTGCCCGTGTACCCACCTTTCTGTACATTCCCTGACCTAAATTCCCCCCCGCCCCCGCCTGTGGGGTGCCTATGACACGAGTTTCGTCTTACGTTTTGGTACCCGCTGCCCCTCAGCTGCCCCCCTGGTAGGATCGCGCCGCAAAAAAAGTCCATCCTGCCTTGGGCAGGGTTTGGTGAAAACCGGGACCACTTAGACCCGCCCCGGCGGGCTGCAAAACCGCTTGCGGAGGTCCATAGGAGCCATGGGTGTTTCAATGGTGAAGTGAAGCCAAGTTCGGGCCCATTCTTTGAATGGTGCAGAGTCCCCATTTGAAAAGGGAGGGCTCCAGTACCCCCCAAAATTGGACAGGAGCACGGAGCTTCGCACTTGGGGTGGCTAGACCATATGCTGTTTTTTGGCAATGTCTCGGTGAACACTGTGGCACCATGAGTGCCAGGAGCGGGAGTATTGGCGGTAAAGATTAAAGACAGGGTTTTGTCTTCGGCAGAGAGGTGAACCCTTGACTCCCTGAAAGGGGAGGCGTGCCACTGGGGTGCTACAGCTTTTGGGACAGAGGACCACCACATCTGAAACACGTATGGTGAACGCATGATGTTGAGGGGGGCCGGGGTTGCCAATGTTAGGCCCCTGGTCAGCTTTTTTTTTCCCCCCCCGGGACTATACATATAGTTATTTAACCTCCTCGGTGTCTCGAAAAAAACTGGCACACCGCCGGTAGGTTTTTTTAAACCCCCAAAAGCTCCGCACTGATGATTGTTACCGCCGCTGACCCGTGCCCCCTGGGCCACTCTTTCTGGGACCTGCAATGGGGGTGGTCTAAATCGGGCCCGTTTGGCTCCCAACCTCGCACTGCTGCCCCCCCTGCTGACACATCGACTTGGGCTGCGCCATTGCCTGACACGCAAGCTGCTGCTCTCTTTCCCTTGATAATGATAAACCCCTTTGTCCGTTGGTCTAGTCAGTGATGATAATGGCTTTCAAAACCACCGTAGCTGATAACCCAACTTTACATCCCCGGCCCAGACATTAACTCTCTACTGTCCAAAGACCCCAATGTTGTCGTCCAAACCCTCCTTTTCTCCCCCCGTCCCCTAAACTTAATTTAGAGATAAGGGAAAAACTTCCGGGGCCGGGAATGGGTAGTCGGGGGTAGGGGACTGCGTGGGTTTGCCACTTTTCCCAGGGAGAAAAGGGGGCCAAAAGAAGGTATGAGTGGACTAAAATTTCCCCGTTTGGGGAGACTTTTGCCTTGTTTAACTAGGAAAAAGAATAACTTGTCCAAGCCTGCCGCTTCCCCGGCTCCCATGTGCAATCGGTTACTCAATTAGTGTTTGCCTGTCAGCCCCCTCCTCCTCCGGTGTCGCTGTACAAAAAATGACCGCTCTTTTAAAATAACCCCCCCTTGCAACCTCCTTCACTATTTTCCCCTTTGCAAAAGCAGCGGAGTCTTCCCCCCTTTTTGCTGCCCCTCTCAATAGTTGATCCCACTGTACAGTGGCGCAGAGGCCCCGCACATAGTTTCTCTGGGGGTGGGAAACCAACGGGAAGAGGTGGGGTTGGGGAACAGGGGAGACCCCCCCTGCTCTCAGGGCCCTGCCAACTAGGGGTTTTTGTGTGAAAAAACCAACCCACCTTTTTCAATGCCAGTGTCATTTTTGGGGTAAAGTGTAGACCTAGTGTGTGGTAAAAACAAGGCGGGGAGATGACACCCATACGTGGCCTCGAGGTGACCCTGCTGTGCGCCCCCTTACGTGCTGCGACTGTGTGGGTCCGGGAACCTTCTACTGTGTTCTTTGACGCTTTGATAGGTCGTAGCCCTCAGCTTTTTTTTTCCCGTGGTTCTGCCTGCTTTTTCGGGTTTAAATTTCCGCTTTTAGGTTTTTTTGGCGTTTTGGGCCCCCCTAAGTGCCCCGGGGAATTTTTGAGTGAAGCGATTTAAGGCGGTGGCGCTTGCCCGGGCATTTCTAAATAAGATTGTAAAGAAGACTCAACCAAGCTCCTCTGCATTTTAAACATGCACAAAAGTTTTACCGCACCCCACAGGCTCTGTGCAGCCCGGAAATAGCTGTTTTTAAACGCGATTCGTCCCCAAATAATTGAACCGAAAACCCAAAATTTATCGGAAAATTTGGCGAAGGCGGCGAACCAATTTTTGAAAATTCGCCATCTCATTGGCCCCAATGTCGCCGTCACATCATCATCAGTCCAAAAAGAAGAAAGAGAAGAAATTTTACGACACGAGAAAAAAATGCAAAAAGGTTGGTTTTTTATTCCCAGGGTCCAAGATTTAGTACAAAAACTGTGACTTAGTTATATATGCGTTTCGGGCAGTTTAGACCTTTTTCAAATAGTCATGGAAGCAAAAAAAAACATAAAAAGAATCTAAACAAACAGGTATATACAATTACAGTGTAATGAAGTGAAAAGGAAAAACCACAAAATGCCATAATAAATCAGTAACCCCCCAAAAAAGACGAAAATTTTAATCGTTTTTACAACCTAATAAGTACAATGATCAACAAACATGTATCCACATCACAAATGGGATAGGAAACTTCAATCTGATATTACTGAAATAATCCAACCTGATGCACCCTAACAACTTACCAATCCTGAAAAAGGAGAGAAGAGGAGTAAAGGGCCTAGCCTACGAAAAGGAGCCTCCAGTTTTAGGAGGAAGGTGCCCGGGATTATAAAGAGCGCTGCGGCCGGTATACCCGGGAACCGGAAGTCTCGTATCGCTCGCATCATATCCGTAAAAAAAAGATGGGAAAATGTAGCCGAAAGGGCCTGCGCTGCGCAATGGGGCATGCCGGACAGAGTGGAATAAGGTAAAGATAGAGATAGAGAAAGACACATAGGAAAATATATCAGATAGTAAAGGGTTATGTAAGTAAGTTAAAGACACTTGGAGGAGAAACCCCCCTAAAGATAGAATTATAATACAGTAACTGGAAGGAATTGGCTAGATCTTAAAGGACAGAACAAGGGAAACAAAGTATGAAAAAAAGAGAGAAGAGTAGATTTAAGGGGAAAAAAAAGGGAAAAATACAAGCGGTATAAATAGTATTTAGGTGATAAAAAATTTAAAAATAAAATGGAAAAAGGAGAAGTAAAAAAGATGTAGGGGGAAAAAAAAAAAAAAAAAAAGAAAGGGGGAAAAATAAGAGGGGGAAAAAAGAAAAAAAATAAGAAAAAAGAAGAAAAAAAGAAGGGAAAAAAAGGAAATAGAAATGAAGGTAGGGAACAGATGACAAAGTATTGAACATTAGTTTCACTCCTATTGGTCTCTCACCCTGTTGTACATGCTGCCTTATCGTTGCTGAAAGGAAGAAAGAGACATAATATGGTTAGTACAAGAATATAGAGCATAACTAACCAAACAAGAAATCACACTCCCTATTCAAGCCATTTGGTTGTAATGTATTGAGTCTAAAGATCCAGAATGACTCTCTCTCTTTAAGTAATCTAATATGGTTGCCTCCCCGTCTTGGTCTCCTCACCTGCTCTAAAATTTGAAAACGGAGTTGGGAGATGTTATGTCCTACTTCTAGAAAATGATGCGGTACCGGCAGCCACGTCTTCTTACACCGTATAGAGGACTTATGGCTCGAGAGGCGGTCCTTCATACGTTGTACTGTCTCTCCTATATATAATAGTCCACAAGGACATTTAAGGGCATATACAACATAGGAGCTATTACAAGTGAAGGGACCCCCTAAATCAAATTTTTTGCCCGTCCTCGGATGGGCAACTGATTCACCTTTTATGACACTTGAACAGTGGCAACACTGCAAGCAGGGAAACGTACCCCTCTTCGGGGAAGACAGAGTGGACTGGGAAAGTACCTTTTGAGACCCTATGTCAGCCTTAACCAGCATATCTCTGATATTTCTAGGTCTTTTTGAACATATCAAGGGTGGACTCTGGAATGTTTCTATGTGGGGATATGCTCTCTGCAAAATACTCCAATGCTGTCTCAGAATATTGTGTATACCCATCATCCTAGGATGTTAAGTGTTCACAAAAGGAATCCTGCTTGGTTTTGGGTCAATAATTCTCTTTAAATCAGTATCTAATGTCAGGGTATTTTCTGGATACCCTCTGTCACGGAACTTCTCCCTCATTGTCCTAAGTCTAGCCTGTCTCTGTGTCGGTTCAGATACAATACGCTGAACTCTCATAAGTTGAGATCTGGGTAGAGATTTTTTAATGTGGTACGGATGGCAACTCCTAAAATGAAGGAGACTATTCCTATCCGTTGTTTTTGAATATAAGTCAGTGCTCAAAGTATTGTCCTCATTTTTGATCACTAAGGTGTCCAGAAAAGGTAACCGTTGCGCATCATGTTCTGATGTAAATTGAAGTTCTGGTCTTATGGAATTTAGCCATGTTACAAATTGCTGTAAGGACATCTCGTCTCCCTCCCATATGCAAAAAATATCGTCTATATACCTCTTCCACAGTCTAACATGGCTACGGAAGAGGTCATTCAGATATATGTGGTGATCCTCAAATAGGGCCATGTAGGCATTGGCATAGGGGGGGGCCATGTTGGATCCCATGGCTGTTCCTTTCACTGGGGTAAAACGCGTTTCAAACTAAAGTAGTGTTCTCTGCACTAATGTAAAAGTTCGGCAGAAAAGCAAGTTCATCCTAGTCTTGTTCTAAAGAAACGACAGCTGCTTCAATGCCCTAGTATGATTAATGGAAAATGTACAAAAAAAAATCATCGGGAGTAACCAAAAGAGTCGTGTCAGAACTGCCGTCAATGTATTAAAAATTGACAGGAAATGCCTGTGTCTCGTAGATAGGACGGGTTTGATTTTATAAGGGATTAAGATTTTCTCTATGTACTGTGGATTGATGAAAACACCGAGTCGTGGAGGCAACATTGGTCTCCCCCCAAGGGGGGTTTCTAAAATTTTAAAAATCTTGGAAGTATATAAAAAGGGGTAAAACCCGGGTGTTCCCCTTCAGAAAGGAGAAAGGGGGATTTGTAAAGACCCCCTTATCCCGGGTATTTATCAAGACCCTTTTATTTTGTCCATGATCCTAAATATGGATCAAAGGGCATGGACATAGGTAGAACTGTGGATAATTGTCTCAGAAACTCTTTTTGTAATCACCCTTATCCAGCCAGGGCTCCCCCCCTTTTCAGCTGGCTTTATGATTAGTTTTTTCCCCTTTTAAGGTTTGAGGGTCCCGGTCTCAGGGGTTAGGTTTTCCATATATTTCTATTCTTGGATTGGATAGGTATTTGTCATATCCCCTTGAATATAGAGAATAGGTCTTATGGGGGGATAGGATCTCGGGGGGCCAAAAAATTTATGTCTTATTAAACCCAACCTCTTGATGACATCCCATTATGATCTAAAACCTGGTACCTTGGAGTCTGAAAAATGAGCCTTGAGTCTAAGAGACTAAAAAGGAATGTAATTTTTTGTAATTTAAAACTCATTAAAAGTAGGAGTTGGACAAAAAGGGAAAGGCCTTTTGCAACAAGCACATTCAATGGAAGACAATAACGTGAGGAAAATTTTAAACAGATTATTCTCAAAATTAAAACAGTTTACAGTCCCTGTGACCCTGTCGTTAAGTTCTGAGGAAGTTTGCAACGTCT
>JAODAL010084674.1:0-10842 GCA_025379985.1 Phyllomedusa bahiana
GGGGGGGCCCCGAGAACCTAATCCCGTTTGGGTTACCCCGTAAACGTCAGAGAGAGAAGAACCGGTACACGTTCTCCACTTGTAGCGGCCGCCATGTTCAGCTGAAGTTTGGAGTTCACACTAATTACTTCAAGGGAAGTCGAAGCAGCAGGAGGACGGCGGCTTATCTGCCTCACTCAAGCGCCCACACACCAGGAATGTGACGAGCACAAGCACCGCCTTGTGCCTGACTCAGTACTCAAGAACTTGATCTACTCGTCTTAGGGCGGGGACGATCGCAATGGAAATCAGTTCACCCACCCAGTCTCAATCGAGCCTCGCTACCGCACCCATGCGAGGTCAGGGACGCCAAACGACTTGCGGCAACCAAAATTACCATATACCTTACATAGATCACATACTGCGGGGAGCGCGAAAACCTACCTCCCAAGTACACGCGTCCCTCCCATGGGAACGCAACTACGGATACACCCGACTCTAGACCGAAGAATATCTACAAGTCTGTCACTAGGAAAAAGTTACTGCTTTTGGCGCCAAATCCCTCTGCTGTCACCTTACGTAGTAACCCCAGAGCGGCACAGCCGTCTTACCATGATTGTGATTTGTCAAGGTCCACGAAACGACACAGAAAGAAAGAAACAGAGGGAGGTTTTAGAGAAAGCGACAAGCGCTCCGGCTCCGTTGACTACAGACGTGCTACGGGTCTCCGCCAACACAGCAACTGTCCGTGCGCGGCGAACAACTTGTATTTATAGCCGCTACAAGGGCGTATGCAGCGCTCATTGGTCAGCGTGGAAGGGCGCCACGGTGTGATTGGCTGGCACTTGTTTGAATACTTCTCACCGAGAAGAGATTGGCGCGTTTGTACGAGGCAGTGCACGGGGAGTGATTAGTGTCTATGAGTGACATTCCTGACAGCAGAGGGCTGGAGGAGAAGCGTCACTCGTGTCCTGCCTGGACTTGGTGTGGCGACGACTTTATAATGCGAAGACCTATAGGTGTTATTAGAAACGGGTCAGAGGAAGGTGGTGCGCCTTGTAAAATGGAGAGAATGTTCTAGAACGCATTCCCGTCTGAGGGAGACATTAGTGTGGACAGGGCTTCCAATTTCTTATGGCCCCATAACCTATGGATGGGTTCACATTACTGTATAAACCAGTTGCACTAGTGAGCGTCAGACTTTTTTTTTATATATATATTTCTGTACATTGAGTGGGTCTACTTCATGTTGTTATTATAAACAGGTGATGCGCTTTGTAAAATGGAGAGAATGTTCTAGAACGCATTCCTGTCTGAGGGAGCCATTAATGTGGGACAGTGCCTCCAAATTCTTATGGCCCCATAACTAATGGGCGGGTTCACATTACTGTATAAACCTGTTGCACACGCGAGTGTCAATATTTCTGTACAGGGGGTCTACTCCATGTTGTTATTAGAAATGGGTCAGAGGAAGTTGGTGCGCCTTGTAAAATGGAGAGAATGTTCTAGAACGCATTCCCGTCTGAGCGAGACAGAGTGGACAGGGCTTCCAATTTCTTATGGCCCCATAACCTATGGATGGGTTCACATTACTGTATAAACCAGTTGCACTAGTGAGCGTCAGACTTTTTTTTTTATATATTTCTGTACCTGGGGTCTACTCCATGTTGTTATTAGAAATGGGTCAGAGGAAGGTGGTGCGCCTTGTAAAATGGAGAGAATGTTCTAGAACGCATTCCTGTCTGAGGGAGCCATTAATGTGGGACAGTTAGGCCATGTTCACACGGCTTAAAATGGGCCGTATTTCGGTCCGTAATTACGCGCCGGAGTGCGCAAATTACGGGCTGAAAACGGCCCAGTCATTACGGTAATTCACAGTTCTCATAGAGAACTATGGATTACGTCTCCTCTCCCTGCTCGGTGAATACGGCGAGGGGGGAGATGATTGACATGTCATTTTCTAGCGTCGTATACGCGCCGCTAGTAATGATAGTCTATGGGCCGGCGAGGTGCCGACCCCCCCCACCCCCACCCCCTCGCTCCCGCCCCGCCCCCGGTCACACAGCCTAACGGCGAGGCGTAATTACGTCCCGCAGTTAAGCCGTGTGACCATAGCCGTATACTGGTGCCTCTTTGTAACCGTAGTGTTTTCATATATATCTGTATGGTCATTTTGCTCAATATTGGGGTGTTGAGTCTGAGAAATTTAGGTGCTTTGGTGACCTGACTGTAAGGCTATTTTCACACGGCTTATTTCGGGGGGTATTTACAGACGTATTTAAGTCCGCAAATACGTCCCCGAAACACTTTTTCAAATACGTGTCACTAAGTGTGGCACATATTTCGAGTCGTAAATGCATTCCCCATTCTTTACTTTGGGGATTTACGTCGCAAATACGCCTCAATAAGTGACAGGGGACTTAATTTTACAATCGTATTTACGGACGTATTACGCCCGTAAATACGTCGCGAAAATACGCCTCGTGGTAATGAATGAGGCGTATTTTACATTGGAATCAATGCTAATCTAATTGTTCATTATTTGAAACGTATTTCGGACGTATTTGCGGACGTAAATACGTCCGTAATACGTCCCGAAATAAGCCGTGTGAACATAGCCTAACTCCAAATTCTTATGGCCCCATAACCTATGGATGGGTTCACATTACTGTATAAACCGGTTGCACTAGTGAGCGTCAGACTTTTTATATATTTCTGTACATGGGGTCTACTCCATGTTGTTATTAGAAACAGGTCAGAGGAAGGTGGTGCGCTTTGTAAAATGGAGAGAATGTTCTAGAACGCATTCCTGTCTGAGGGAGCCATTAATGTGGGACAGTGTCTCCAATTCTTTATGGCCCCATAACTAATGGGCGGGTTCACATTACTGTGTAACACCGGTTGCACAAGCGAGTGTCAATATTTCTGTACATGGGGTCTATTCCATGTTGTTATTAGAAATGGGTCAGAGGAAGGTGGTGCGCCTTTTAAAATGGAGAGAATGTTCTAGAACGCATTCCCGTCTGAGGGAGACATTAGTGTGGACAGGGCTTCCAAATACTTATGGCCCCATAACCTATGGATGGGTTCACATTACTGTATAAACCAGTTGCACTAGTGAGCGTCAGACTTTTTTTTTTATATATTTCTGTACATGGGGTCTACTCCATGTTGTTATAAGAAACAGGTCAGAGGAAGGTGGTGCGCCTTGTAAAATGGAGCGAATGTTCCAGAACGCATTCCTGTCTGAGGGAGCCATTAATGTGGGACAGTTAGGCCATGTTCACACGGCTTAAAATGGGCCGTATTACGGTCCGTAATTACGCGCCGAAGTGCGCAAATTACGGGCTGAAAACGGCCCATTCATTACGGTAATTCACAGTTCTCATAGAGAACTATGGATTACGTCTCCTCTCCCTGCTCGGTGAATACGCCGAGGGGGGAGATGATTGACATGTCATTTTCTAGCGGCGTATACGCGCCGCTAGTAATGATAGTCTATGGGCCGGCGAGGTGCCGACACCCGCTCCCGCCCCGCCCCCGGTCACACGGCCTAATTGCGAGGCGTAATTACGTCCCGCAGTTAAGCCGTGTGAACATAGCCTTATACTGTTGCCTCTTTGTAACCGTAGTGTTTTCATATATATCTGTATGGTCATTTTGCTCAATATTGGGGTGTTGAGTCTGAGTAATAGGTGCTTTGGTGACCTGACTGTAAGGCTATGTTCACACGGCTTATTTCGGGGCGTATTTACAGACGTATTTAAGTCCGCAAATACGCCCCGAAACACGTTTCAAATACGTGTCACTAAGTGTGGCACATATTTCGAGTCGTAAATGCATTCCCCATTCTTTACTTTGGGGATTTACGTCGCAAAATACGCCTCAATAAGTGACAGGGGACTTAATTTTACGATCGTATTTACGGACGTATTTACGCCCGTAAATACGTCGCGAAAATACGCCTCGTGTGAATGATGAGGCGTATTTTACATTGGAATCAATGCTAATCTAATTGTTCATTATTTGAAACGTATTTCGGGACGTATTTGCGGACGTAAATACGTCCGTAAATACGTCCCGAAATAATCCGTGTGAACATAGCCTAACTCCAAATTCTTATGGCCCCATAACTAATGGGCGGGTTCACATTACTGTATAAACCGGTTGCACAAGCGAATGTCAGACTTTTTATATATTTCTGTACATGGGGTCTACTCCATGTTGTTATTAGAAACAGGTCAGAGGAAGGTGGTGCGCTTTGTAAAATGGAGAGAATGTTCTAGAACGCATTCCTGTCTGAGGGAGCCATTAATGTGGGACAGTGTCTCCAAATTCTTATGGCCCCATAACTAATGGGCGGGTTCACATTACTGTATAAACCGGTTGCACAAGCGAGTGTCAATATTTCTGTACATGGGGTCTACTCCATGTTGTTATTAGAAATGGGTCAGAGGAAGTTGGTGCGCCTTGTAAAATGGAGAGAATGTTCTAGAACGCATTCCCGTCTGAGGGAGACATTTAGTGTGGACAGGGCTTCCAAATACTTATGGCCCCATAACCTATGGATGGGTTCACATTACTGTATAAACCAGTTGCACTAGTGAGCGTCATACTTTTTTTTTTATTTAGTTCTGTACTTGGGGTCTACTCCATGTTTTTAGAAATGGGTCAGAGGAAGGTGGTGCGCCTTGTAAAATGGAGAGAATGTTCTAGAACGCATTCCCGTCTGAGGGAGACAGTGTGGGACAGTGCCTCCAAATTCTTATGGCCCCATAACTAACGGACATGTTCACATTAGTTTATAAACCAGTTGCACAAGTGAGCGTCAGACTTTTTTTTAATCTATTCTGTACATGGAGTCTACGTATATAGGGTCTACTTCATGTTGTTATTGGAAACAGGTCAGAAGAATGTGGTGCACCTTGTAAAAGAGAGAGAATGTTCTAGAACACATTCCTGTGTGAGGGAGTCATTAGTGTGGGACAGTGCCTCCAAATTCTTATGGCCCCATAACTAATGGACAGGTTCACATTACTGTATAAACAGTTGCACAAGTGAGCGTAAGACTTTCTTGTATATTTCTGTACATGGAGTCTACTCTGCTCCACCAATACCACATGGACTGACTTCCAAGCCTACCACTTTACCCTAGAAAAGTAGGCTGATTTCTAATTACATATGAGGAGTGTTTCATTATTAACCGCAGATAATGCCAATGTCCAACTAGTAGTTTTGGTAATGTGTAAATGATATACTGTTGAAGATAGGGTGTAACTAAAATTCATAGGTCCGCATAGCAAAATGAGATGTGCCTCCACCAAACTTAAAGGGGTTGTCCACTTCATTAAAAAGTTATTTAGATGGTTCTTGGTCAAAATAAAAAAAAAAATTATTCTAACCTTCCTCTGGTTCTTGGTTCCAGCAGCGCGTCTTTTCGTTCTGTTGATACGCTGTCACTTCCGAATGGGGACGTCACCGCTGCGCCCGCTGATTGGCACCTAACCTACATCACCAAGCGGAAGTGAACAGCTCCAGTGATGTAAGTAGAGGCCCATGGCTGCAGCGGTGACGGTCCCGTTCGCAGCAGAACAGAGAGACGCGCTGCTGGAGAGGACGGCCACAACCGCCAACCTCCTCATTCACATGTATGGTAAAGCCTCTATAAGTGGTGTAGGTTCCAAAATGAAGTCTTTTTAGGAGTGTTTATTAAGTCTTAGCACCTTTTGGTGTCCACAAACCTGTAATGGTACTTAATCTATTCTACCAAAAAAGTGACCCCAAAATCCAATAGATGCTCCTTTTATTCTGAGGCTTGTGGTTGAGTCAAATAGGTTTACATATGGAAGATTTCTAAAAATGGCCGAATTGGGGTAATCAATATTGAATTGTGTTTCCCTGGTAACATCTACTGTGTTACAGTGCATAATGGGTAAAAATTTGCGAAAAAAGTGAAAATATTAAATTCCACCTCCACTTTGTTTTTGTTTTTTTTTTCAAACTTTCTAAATGCTGTTTGAATACTTTAACCCCTTAACCCATCCGGACAGGTTTTAAACATACCAGTGTACCCTCTGCACGTAAGTTATAATAAAATACAGCACCATTATCACCTGCAAGCTGGTCCGACTACTTTGCTTCGTGCTTTCTTGTTTTGGGGCTCTTTGCCGAGAGCCGGAGGAATGTGCAATAGCCGGGAGCAGGCTGTGCAAACAATGCTGGAGTGAACAGGTGCGGACATTTAGGGGCCGTTCACACGGCTTATTTCGCCGCGGATTGAAGCCGTACTGCGCGCCAGATTTGCGCTGCAGTACGGCTCCAATCCGTTGCAGTAATTACGCTAATCCACAGTTCTCATAGAGAACAGTGGATTCCGTCGCTCCTCCCCGCTCGGCGAATCTGCCGGGCGGGGAGAAAGTCACTTGCACATTATCCAGGCGCAAAACGCGCCGTGGATAATGCAAGTCTATGGGGCCGGCGGGCAGCGCCCCCGCACCCGCCGCTTATTCAAGCCGGAATTGCGAGCGCAATCCGGCTCGCAATTACGGCTTGCATAAGCCGTGTGAACACGGCCTTAGGCTAGGTTCACACGGCTTAACTGCGGGACGTAATTACGCCCGGCAATTACGCCGTGTGGACGGGGGCGGGAAGTGAGCAGAGGTCCGGCATTTCGCCGGCCCATAGACATTCATTACCAGCGGCGCGTATACGCCGCTGGTAATTCACATGTCACTTATCTCCCCGCCCGGCGGATTCGCCGAGCAAGGAGAGGAGACGTAATCCATAGTTCTCTATTAGAACTGTGGATTACTGTAATGAATGGGACGTTTTCAGCCCGTAATTTGCGCACTTCGGCGCGTAATTACGAACCGAAATACGGCCCATTTTAAGCCGTGTGAACATGGCCTTAGAGTGAATGGTGAGTTACCACTATACCTTGTATTGCTCACAAGGTTTTCTCTGCAGTTCATCTGGACATATGGCTGCGTCCAGGTGCCAGTTAAGGGGCTGCGCGATACCGCTACATAGCCACGGGGTGTTAGTTGCTAATTGCAGCTAAGGGTATGTTCACACGGCATGTTGGGTCCATGTGAACATATGCTTTTAGATGTTTGGATCTGTCTGTCATTCATCACTGCGGTCTATGAGGAAGACACAGCAGCGTTCACATGAGAGATCGCCGCTGCGTGTTTCTCTCCTGCCTGTCGGCTCCGTCTTGCAGACCCGATCAAAGAATTGACATGCAATTCTTTAATCGCATCCGCAAGATGGAGCCGACAGGCAGGAGGGAAACATGCAGCGGCGATCTCTCATGTGAACGCCGCTGCGTCTTCCTCATAGCCCGCAGTGATAAAGTCACTGCTAATTGTCTAGATCAGGGGTGTCACACTGGCGGCCCTCCAGCTGTTGGGAAATCGCTTGTAATACGGAGTGAAAACTCCGTGTGAACAAGCCCTTATACTCAGAAATTTTTGAACTTTGAAAATGGCAAATTTTTCAAAATTTTTATGACATTGAGATTTTTCACAAATAAACAAGGATTGTATGGACCAAAATTTCTTACTAACTTATAGGGGTTGTCTCGCTACATCGATTTATCTTACCTCAATCCTGTTTTCTCAGTTTTATTTTTGAATTCGGGGTGTGTTTACTGGCATTATTGGCTACTATTGGCCTGAAGTGACGAGCTGCTGAGGGCACCAGGTCTGTAGCTATAGCAACCAGCGCTGGCAGCCTATCGGGAGAGATCAAAGCTGTAGCGACCTGAGGAGCTGATGCAGCCCATACAAGATGGTATATCTCAGAAAAGGTAGGACACTTTTAATGGACACATATTGCAAAGTGACTTGTTTTTGCAAGATCTTTAACATAAAAAGTAGTCTTTGTAGTGAGGCAACCTCTTTAAAGCACAATGTATCACGAGAAAACATCACATGGATAGGTAAAAGTATCAAAAAGTTATTCCCACATAAAGTGACACATGGGGCTCTGTCATTAAGGTCAAATCTGGTTCCATTAGTACGGGATTATTGAGGTGGATGACTGTTTTAAATAGAAGTATACATAACAATAATAGTGTAATGGCATGAATCATAGCACCTTATATCAGAAAACCTGCATAGTAGTGCTGGATAGTCACCAACGTATTACCTACAAAACGGTACAATGTTATTGGACCTGAGTGACCCCTCAATTTCTGGGCCCCATAGTAGTTGCCACAACTATAGTTAGCCCAATGTCCTAAAGGTCACAGACTGATTGGAAAGTGAATAATAAGGGTATGTTCACATGACAGATTTTAACCCCTTACCGCCGGAGCCAGTTTTGGCCTCTCTGACAGAGCCCCATTTTTGAAATCTGTCATGTGTCACTTTATGTGAGAATAACTTTTTGACACTTTAACCTATCCATGTGATTCAGAGACTGTTTTCTCGTGACACATTGTGCTTTAAGATAGTAAGAAATTTTGGTCCAAAAAATGCTTGTTTATTTGTGAAAAATATCAAATTATCGTGAAAAATGTGAAAAATTTACCAATTTCAAACTTCAAAAATTTCTGCATGTAAGACAGATGGTTATTCCACTCAAAATAGTTTATAACTAGCATCTACCATATGTCTGCTGTAGTTTGGCATCATTTTTTTAAATGCCTTTTTTTTTCTTTACGACATTAGGGGGCTTATAAATTTAGTAGTAATTTTCAAATTTTCAAGAAAATTTGCAATATACATTTTTTAGGGACCAGTCCAGTTCTAACGTGACTTTGATTGACCTGTATGTTAGATACCCCCATAAATGACCTCATCTAAGAAACTACACCCCTTAAAGTATTCAAAACCGCATTTAGGAAGTTTATTAACCCATTAGGTGTTTCACAGGAATTAAAGCAAAGTGGAAGTGAAATTTCAAAATGTCACTTTTTTGCAGATTTTCAATTTTTATACATTATTGACAAGAATACGGTAAATGTGGTCAGGGAAATGCAAATTAATATTGATTTCCCAGATTCTGACGTTTTCAGAGATATCGCATCTGTGGCCCTAGTGCACTATTTGGCTCAACCACAAGCCCCAGAATAGGAGGAGCACCTACCGGACTCTGGGGTCTCATTTTCATTACGATGTTATTTAGGAGCCATTCCAGGTTTGCGGACACCCTAAGGTGCTAAAACTTAATAAATGCCCCTAAAAATACCCATATTGGAAACTACACCCCTTATGGAATATATATAGGGGTGTAGTGAGTATATCGACCCCACAGGCGTTTCACAAATTTTTTTAGCATTTGGCTCTGAAAATAAAAATAAAAATATTTTTTACAATAATCTGCATTTTCTGATGTTAAAAGTTCGATGTGTGAACCCAGCCTAGCATGTTTTAAACACTTTTTATTCTATTTTGATTTGATGACATGCTTATAATTTATTATTATCTTTTCTTAAGCATGCACCATGCAGTACAAATATCATTAACGTTGTATTCCCATCAGCGCTGCAGCACTTGCTACGAACCAACCGTCTCATAAAATAGGGAGGGTGGTACTTGTGTCTATCCTCCCCATCTATTTCTATGGGTGTTCTAAATATAACCAACTGAGTGTGCTCAGCTATATTCAGACCTTCCATAGAAAACAATGGGAAGGATTGGCCCAGCGCCGCCTGTCCTATTCTCTGACCTGCAGTGCTCATGGGAACACCCTATTAACCTCTTAAGCCCCAGGCCTGAAAAATAGTTAATGACCAGAACATTTTTTTTAGTCTTTGCCACCTTGTGTTTCAACAGTTGTAAATTTTTTATTTTTTCTATTATGCAGTTTTATGATTCTTCGTTTTATTAAATAAAATTTGTACTTTATTGGGGAATAGTTTAAATTCGCTTATAAATAATTGCAGAATTTATTTTCAATTTTTTTTGTTTTTTTACATTTTGTTTTTTACACCATTCACATTTCAAACTTAATAACTTGTTAGATTAATTCTACAGGTTATTACGGTCGTGTGGATACCTAATATGTGTAGGGTTTTTTTGTGTGTGAAATATATGCACAATTACTTTTTATTGAATATTTATTTTTATTTTATTTATTTATTTTTATACTTTGTTTTTCCTTTTTTTTTTTTTTTTTTTTTTTTTTTTTTTAAATCCCCTGAAGGGAGAACTGTTTTACATTTTTTTCTTTACACCTAGCAATGTATTAGCATATACGAATATGCTAATACATTGTAATCTGTCCTGGTCACTGGCTTGTTACACAGACAGCCCTGGGGCTACTCTAGGTCCCCAGGGCTGACTGTGCAGCCGTTCCCCTGGCTGTCGGGTCACCAGGTATTCCGATCACCCGACAGAGCAGGGAAACCCTTTGATTGCGCTGTGGTGACGATCCGCCGCAATCAAACTATTAAAGCACCGGGATGCGGGGGTTCCCCCACTTCCTGGTGCTCGCAGGAGATGCTCTGGGATCAGGCTGTGTAGTACAGCCCCGATCCCAGCGCTGCTGCGGTGCCGGGCGCCACAAACCCCGATGTCTGCAGCGATGCCAAAAGACGTCGGGTAGACGAACGACCCGCACCAGCCGACGTCAAAAGTCGATGGACGGTCGTTACGGGGTTAATGTTATTCCATGTACATGCTGAAATACAGAATTGCTGGCTTTTTTTTTATTTACACTGTATCCTAAATACAATATCATTGATGAATAGTCCAGGTAGGAACTACCCTGCATCCCAAATGCATGTGGTATGCCCAGTAGTCAAGTTTCAAACTGCATGCAACCTTTCCATCTACTTATTTCTGGACCTCTTGATGTCACTGATAAGTCCCCAAGCCCTTTCTAACATCATTGTCTATGGCATGTACCACTGCC
>JAODAL010084675.1:0-10842 GCA_025379985.1 Phyllomedusa bahiana
ATGAAACAGTTTTTTTTTAAAAAAATGAAAAAAAAACAGCCATTTCACCATTGTTTTTTGCAGAGTTTTACATCATTCACCCTGCAGAATAAATGTCATGTTTACATACACATATGTAATAAATACAGAAATGACCCAAATGAAGGATCAACACTGCTCCCTAATTTCAAAAATACCTAACCAAAAGGAAAAACCTATAAAATATAACTTTTAATGTACAATAGTAAAAATCCTAAATAACAAACATGTACAGACCGAAATGACAAACACGAATATACACAAACTAACCCTAATACACCCTATAAATCTACAATTACCCTAACCTACTGCAAAAACGGGATGTTCGCGCCCAACAAGGGCGTTCCCGTCAGGAACCTTACCCTAAAAAATGAAATACCCTATCAATCCCTGTCCCAACATGTTTCAATCTTCCCGAATATCTCAAAGATTTCCTCAGGGACTTTTTAGGGGAGAGAAAAAAGAAAAGTGAAGGGTATACACGATAAAAAGACAAAAAGCTCTACTACAGTGGTTAATATACCTTAAGTACAGTAACAAATATCCACCTTTACTATATCAGAAAAGATTGCAATGGATAAATGATATATATTACCATTGCAAAAATGCCACGCCAGTTAGAGGATAAATAACAAAAGCCACACTCACCAATCAATAGTACTTGTTATGGTATGACCGCAATAATAACAGAACACTCCCCCCATAACAATTGGAGTCGCTACAGTTCAGAGATCAGTGACATATTCTTTATTCAGCTTGAAGGCATATCTAAAACAATATATATATATATATATATATATATATATATATATATATATACACATGATGAGTTACAGCTGAAAATAATCTAGGATCTATTAGCTGATTTACATAAATTACTATATACTTGCCTCTCATAATAGTCACAACTCCTCTAAAGCCGCATGGCGCAGGGTGCTTACAGCAGACAATGCTGCTGATACTGAAAATAGTCAGTGCGACTAGTTCATAGTTCCCCGACAGCCGCGTCCCGCGTCTGAACTAGCGCAACTCAGCGCAATAAAGGCAGTAAATACTGCCACTACAGAAGACGGCGAACGCTGCTAATATTCGCCGCTTAAAGAATCTACGTCCGCTGACGACAGACTGACGTGTAAGAGTCCCCGCCCTTTAGAAACGAGCGAGGTAAGCAGCGTGTTCCTAGTTACTCACTAATAAATGATGAACTCCATGAGTGGAATGTACGATACTGGAACGCTAACAGTCTACAGTGTATTATGACACCGCACAACTAATAACAGTGAAAAAGAATATTAGTGACTGGAGTGTGAAATGATCACATTATTTGAACCAAAAAAAAATCCAATTAAGAAACCTATTCTAAAAAGGGTCTAATTTTAAGAATAATATCAGTAAATACACAAATGCACCAAGTAGCTCTAAGAAATAGAATTAAGATTAGATGAAGCAACTATAGTCAATAGAATCATTTAGACCAAACGTGTCTGAGTTTTTAGTGTAAACGTCCAAAAACTTTCTCTCTGCAATAGTTTTCTTATTTACATCAACTTTCCAAACCGTGGGTTTAATTCTGTCAATACCCACCCATCTCAAACAGTTTGCATCGCCATTATGGTGTATCCAGACATGTTTTGACACTGGCGTGTCACAACTGATGTCTGACATCACCAAGGTGCTCCCAGACACGTCTACGTTAGTTGGCAAATCGTTTTGCCTACATATTTAGCCCCACACACGCAGGTTATTAAATAAACCACATGCGTAGTTTTTACAAGTAATGAAGTCACGTATTTCAAATCTCTTTCTTTTTTCGGAATCCTCAAAAACAGAGCACCTTTCCATAAAAGGACATGCGATACAGTCCCTACATTTGAAGAAGCCTCTGGTTTACTCAGCCATGTTTCAGCTTTAATGTTTATGAAAATGACTGTGGACCAGCCGGTCCTCTAAATTCCTACCCCTTCTATAGTGATCTGTGGGTCTCCCCAACATGTCCTTTGAGATCTCTATCCATTCTAAGGATATGCCAATGGCAACATAAAATGTCCCTAACTTCGCCAGCAGCATTATCGAAAGAACCTTATAACCAGTGTTATCGATGATCCATACACGATTTGGGAAAAAATCTTGTCGTCCTTACAGAGCTTTTTGATATGCTCCCCGTAAGACGGGGCGGGAAAACCCTTAAAAGAAAACTTTTCCCAACAACTGATTTTTTGACAAATTCCTCCTTTGGGAACATTTTTTTCTTTTAAAGTCTAAAATACTGTCCACAGGTATCCCTCTTTTTAGACTCCAGGTGACTGCTTTCCCACTCAAAAAAGATTTTTGGGGAAGCGGGTTTTCTATAAATACCGTGACAAATTCACCATTGGACTTAAGATTTCCCATCCAGAATAAATAGACTCAAATTTTCCTAAGAAAAACTAAACCCAAAGGGGTATTGAAATTTAAGTTTTTTTAAAAAAACCTTTTGTGCAATTCCTCTTGTGTCCGTTTCCAGATGAAAAATGCATTTCTATATACGTGCCCAAAGGGCAACTTCTAAAACAAACCTGGGGGGGCGGGCCCCCAAAAGCCCGACAGAATGTCTCCCACCACCCCGGGGTACGGGGTTTTGCAACGGGGTGCCCCGGGGATACCCATTGCTGTCCCCCATAACGGGGGAAAACTGTTCAAATTGGGAGGCCACGTGATTTTAGAAAAAAAGAGACTGCCCAAGGCCAAATCGTTGGGGAAGACGTTAAAGAGACTCAAATCAACTTGAAGAAGGGTATTTTTAAAAAAACAAAAAAACCCCAAACCGTTAAGAAATCTGTAGTGTCTCTCGAAAAGGGCAATGTTTTAAAAAAAAAGGAAAAAAATTTTTTTCCCATATCCCCACAATTCTGGCACAAACTCCAACCCCCCCGACACAAAGGGCGTCCTTTTTTAAAAGGCCCTTACCTTTGTGAATTTTTGGGAAGCTAAAAAAACGTAGCCAAGTTGGAAATTTTGGCAACAGGAAATTGAACTCAGCTTCATCAATTTAAAACTCATCTCTCTTTGCTTCAGTAAGCAGTAGTTTTAATTCGTTTGACTAGATCTCTGTTGGATCAGATTGTAAATCTCTTAACAAGTTTAATCTAAAGCAGTTTTCACACAAAATCACAATATTGGGTAGTATCCATAACTCACAATATTTCCCCCCTTGTCAGAAAGGTTACATACAATATTGCGATCCTTCTCCAACCTTGTCAATGCTTCCATTTCTCGCCTCTGAATAAATTTTTCAAACTCATACCCCGATTTTTTTCTAGATTCATCAAAATTGTCTCCAAAAAATGTCACACATGAAATTTCCTCCTAGGAGGCATTTTTGGTACTTTATTTTTCAGCTCAGTAAACGGACCTTTCTGTTTGTGGTATTAATTGAAAGTCCATACAAAAGGCAGACATCTTCCACCAATCAATGGTACCCCTATTTCCATGCCCTCCTTATGATCTTTAGTGCACAAAATTTCTTCCCAATAAAGCTTAAGGGCAAAGAGAAATAAATCTTTAAGTCCAAGAGAAAAAAATTTCAAATTTAGTGCAAGAAACGAAAGACAAGCCTTTTTTCAACAATTGATCTTTTTTTGATGTCAAAGTCTTTTGTGACAAATTAACGATTTAGGTATCATTGACACCCAAATCTAAATCTATGCCCGATAATTCGGTTGCGGGGTCCTTTCCCTGAGTTGGTAGGGATTCTGTGATCAAAAAAAATTGTTTAAAACGCTGACCTCCCCTCCTTCCTTTACCTCTCCTAAGATCTTACTTGGGATCTCGAATAAGGCTTCCATGGACTCCTCTAATGCACTGAACAACTTGAAATTTTTTTAAGAAAGGGTGAAAAAACAGCCTTTTTAAACCCCCATTGTTTTTGCGGAGTTTTACATCATTCACCCTGCAGAATAAAATGTCATGTTTACATACACTATGTAAAAAGACACATTTCATGTTTTTCCCCACTATCTGACCCTAACTCAGAATAAAACCCACCCTTTAGCTCAATTCGGATTACCAAAATTATTTATATTTGCCAAATGCCAGAATAATGACAAAGAGAATTATTTTAAGGCATTTTTATTACTTTCTGCAAAGTTTGTAGGGTTTCCTTGCTTGCACCGCTTTTTCAGCTGTGCCCTGACATTTGCAATAGGACTGAAATCATGGCTTTTGATGGCCACTCTAGAACTTGACTTGGTTTTTCCTTAAGCCACTTTTTAACCAGTTTGGCAGTATGCTTCAGTCATGTCCATTTGGGGGAAACCATTTCGACCCAAGCTTTAACTTCCTGGCTGATGTCTTGAATGTTGCTTCATATTGTCAACAACATTCTTTCCTCATGATGCCATCTATTTTGTTAAGTGCCTCAGTCCCACCTGCAGTAAAATAACCCCACAACATGATGCTGCCACTCCCGTGTTTCACAAAATTTGGGGTGGTGTTCTTAGGCTTCAAAGCTTTTCCCTTTTTTTCCCCCAAGTAACAATGGTCATTTATGGCCAAACATTCAATTTTAGTTTTGTCAGACCACAGAACATATCTCCAATAATGTAGGTCTTTGTTCCTGTGCATATGCAAAAAATTAATCTGGCTCTATATGTTTTCTTTGAGTAATGGCTTCTTCCTGCAAGTGGCTGTAAACGGACGGGAGTGGATCCGCGACCACCGCAGGCGATGGTGGAAGCCCACACCAGGGAACGAATCTAAGTAGGTCCCGGGATTCACCAGAGCCCGCCGCAAAGCGGGATGGACTTTTTTGAGGGGGATCTACCAGTTTCCACTGGCGGACTGCCTGGGGTGCCCAAGGGTAGACTGTAAAGATTCTCGGGCAAGCACTGGTGGGGGACGGGGCAAAAGGTCGGCGGCGCTCTGGATCGTAAACGGGACAGGCAGACTCAGGCAGGGGGCAAAGACGGGGCGAAAACGTAGACAAGGGTAGGGGTACACAAAGACAAGACAACTGGGAACGTTTTCCCCCCGGGGGTAGACACACAAAGGGATCCCGAGGGCCGGCGGGAAAAGGGCCGACCTAATAGGAGCGTGCCCGCAATGCAAATACCGGGCGCACTCCCCTTTTAAAATTTCAAACACCCGGGGCCGGGCACCCTAGGGGCGGAGCCACGCGCCGGGAGCTGTGATGACTGAGCAGGAGCGGGGGCCGGAAATTTTGGGCCCGGGGCGGGGAGGGAAGCAAGGGGCCCCAAACCCCCGACGTGGGGGACGGGCTCCGCGAACCCAGAGAACGCCCCCTCGACCCGAGACAGGGTTCGCGGGGGCCCGTGACAGTACCCCCCCCCCTTGGGGCCCCCCTCTCTTACGGGGACAAAAAAACCTGGATAATTTACGGTTTTCAGATATTCTCCTCCGGCTCCCAAGACCTCTCTTCGGGACCAAACCCCCTTCCAGTCTCCCAAAAAAGTACCTTTTTCCTCTATTCTCCTCATACCAATCTCCTTGACTTCAAAGACAGGGAACACACATGGGTGGAGGAGGGATAGACCGGAGAAAACGTTAAAAAACCAGGGTTTTAGTAGAGAACGTGGAAAATTGGGGAATTCCAGGGTGGGGGAAGCCGGAGTTTGTAAAAAAAACCGATTAAACGAGTGAAAACCCCCGAAGGGTCCCAGGAAGCGGGTCCCAATTTGTGGGAGGGCATCTTAAACGGACTTCTGGCCGACACCACACCTTGTCACCAGGGGAGAAGACGGGAGAGGACTCTTCCTTTGTGGGCTTGGGTCTAAACCCTTCGGAAGCGCGAGCAGAGTTTGGCGGGCCGGGACCAATGGTCTTTTGTCCGAACCAGTGCGTCCGCCGCCGGAAACCCTCGGATGGAGATGCCAAGGGAGAGGGGGGGGGGAGCAACCGTATACAATTAGGGGGGGGGAAACCCCCTCAGATTTGAGTCCCCTGGAGTTGTACGAGAACCCCCCATGGCAACAATTGGACCAACTCTTGGCTCTGAACGAAGTGGCGTAGATAACCCCCAAGACCGGTTTACTCTCTCCCCCCGGGCCATTCTCGAGGTGGAAAGCAACAAAAATCGAGTTTCACCTGAGTTGGGAACACGGGCAACGCCAAACTTGAAACAAATTGGACCCCCGATCCGAACGATTTCTGCAGGACCCCATCAGGGGGAACACATGCGGGAAAAATGGTCTGCCAACGGGGGCCGACGCAGGCCCCAGAAACGAATGCCCATCTTGGAGAACCGATAAGTCACCCAAATACGGTTGCCAGCCGAAGGGGGGAGAGGGTTAAAAAGTCCATCGCAATGTTGGCCCAAAGGGTTGCGCGGAATGGGTAGAGGGTGTAGTAGCCCCCGGGCTTGTGACGAGGCGTCTTTTTTGGGGGCACAAATTTACGGGCCAAACGAAATCCTTACATCCTTGACGACTCGGGCCCCCACCAAAGAACCGGGATATCAACGGGAACGTCTTCCGAGGCCGGGATGCCCGGGGCCAAAAAAGACAATGGCCCCTTTTCAGGATGCTCTGCGGAAGCAGGGCGAAGTAGGTCCCCCCTGAGAACCTTCCGGGGTCAACGGAGCACCGAGATAAGGCGTTGGGGGGGAATTATATTCTGGAGGGGATTCCTCACGAACCACGCAGAACCCCGGGGAAAGGGCGCCCGCCTTGATGTTTTTCTCCTGGGCCGGAAGGAATCGGGTAGCAAACCCGGGGAGAAAAACACCACCTACCGGCGGGGTTAAGCGCTGAGCCGTCGGGAGGTTTTGAATTTTTTTTGGGGTCCGAATAGATGCAAAAAGGAGGCACCCCCCCCAATAGTAGCGCCATTTTTCCAAAGCCATCTTGAGGGCCAGCAACTCACGGTCACCTTCGTGTATTTCCTTTCGGCCGGGAGAATGTTTGGAGAAAACCCAAAATTAAAAGGGTCTTGCCCGGGGGCCCTTTTTTTTGCGAAGAATGGCTCCGACCCCCACAACGGGCATCTACTTCCAAGGTAAAGGGGGTTTCGCGGGGTCCGGCCGCGAGAGGACAGATCTTTGGTAAAGGCAACTTAAAGCTTTGCGAATGCCCCCCAGCTTCGGGGGGCCAGCTGCGTGGGTTAGCGTGTTTCCTAGTGAGACCCTAGGGAGCCACAAGCGTAAAAGGGGGGAATAAATTGGCGATAATGTTACAGAACCCCCAAGAAACGCTTTTGGGCACGCAACCGACGGCGTGGCCACTGCAAAAAACGGCGACAGCTTTGCTGGCCTTTTGTAGGCCTCGACAAAATAATTACCCCAGAAACGGAAGGGCGGGTTTTGGTGGAAGAGGCACTTTTTCCACTTTGGGATACAGGGATTATCTCGGGGCCGCTTCAAAACCAAAGGGCATGACAATGGGGGGACTCGGGTAGGCCAGTACACCAAATACGCCAGAAAACCACTACCAGGTTAGAGAAATCCCAAAAATGTCATTCACGGCCCGGAAGGGCGGCAGGGGGCCTTATCAGTCCGAATGGCATTACCAGGTACTCGAAATGGCCATCCCGTGTTGAAGGCCGCTTCATTTATCGCCCTTGCATTCGGACCAAATTGTAGGCCCCTCTTGATCCATTTGGGGGGAAAAAACCTTGCCCCTGCAGGGTCAAATAACCCGTGATCAACGTAGAGGGTACCGATCTTCACCGTGATCCACAGACCCCGAAACAAGCAGGGGGCCAAGGGACCATCCTTTTTTTTTCCACAAGAAGAATCCTGCCCCCCGGGGAAAGGGCTTTTCCGAATAAACCCCTTCGGAATTTTTACAATGTACGGACATCTTTTTTCCCGGGAAAGGATAAGGGGGAGACCGGGGAATAGGTCAATCGGACAATCATAAGGACGATGTGGCGGCAGGGTCCTGCTTTTTTCTCGGAGAAGACTTTTACAAACCCTGGTAAGGGGCGGGGAAACCCCTAGAGGGTTGCTGGACCGAAAGCGCTTGGGACCTGGCAGGTGTCACCAAAAAAGTGGGGAAACCCACACTCGGGCCCCCTCGCAAACCTCGCCCGCCCAGTCAAGCACCGGGGATGGCCTGAAAAAAGTAGCCCCAAGGGCGGGCAAAAGACCGGTAACACAAGAAGATAGTCTCTCTTTTTAAGTGCCCCCCCTTGGGGGGACAAGGTCATCGGAAACGGACTGGGTCACGGAGGATCTCACCACGACGGAGGAAATGGGCAGAGGATTTTCCAGGGGAACCATGGAAGGCGTGTTAAGACACCAGCAGCGTCCCCGGAAGTTTTCCCCAAACCACCAAAATGCGAAACTTGAAAGTGGGTCTCGGGTTCAGTGCCGACAGGACCGAAGTTCAGGCGGGGGGAAGACGCACACCTTTGGATGCTTCCCCCAGTACCTAGGTGTCCCGCTCCCCGGACGCCGTGGGCGAACAGACAACAAGGAGGAGTACAGAGCTGCCCAGTAAGACATAATTCCCTTTACCCGTCGTTTTAATTTTTTGCGGAGACATGGGCTCTACCCTTTCAAAACCTCTTTCCCCGCGGCTGGGGGAAGGGGCGGTGGAGCCGTAGAAAACCCCTGCAAGAGAATGGGCGGTGTACGGGCGGTTTTTTTCCTTGGCGGGCTCCTACCCTTTTTTTGCGAATCGGGGGCAATCCTTAGCCAGGGGGATAGCTCGCTTTAAAAAACGGGAAGGCCCCCCGGGCCCAGCGCATCCTGAAGGGGGGAAGGCCTTTTTTTGCTCAAACGTTTCCGCAGCTCCGATCAGTGTGCGGGAATTGAAAAGGGCCCGGTCAACAGGGCGTTTCGGCAAGAGGCACAGCAGGTTCCTCGAAGAACCCGGAAAATCATAGAAACGCAATCGCCAGATTGGGTCCCCCTGGTCCACAGAGGCGTTGCCCAGGGCCCGGCTTTACCGGAAGGAGACGACCACGAAAGGCCCTTTGGATTTTCTGCGGAACTGACCGCCAGATTCCCCATGCAGGAGCCTAGTGATGAAGCCCCTCAGACCTTGGGAACCCCATCAAACAGTCGGCATGGGAAAAACCGGGGCTTTGGGGCTGACTGGAGCAACTTCCCGGGGGGGAAACCCCTCGCCGACGCTCTGGAGTGGCGATGAAATCTGCACCAGGAGGAGAGTTGCTCGAGCGCTGCCTTGCTGCGCGATCGTTTGGCCTTGGCCACAACTTGGGAATACTGGGGGACACTTTGGGAAAGACACCTTTTCGGGATCCATGGCCGGGTCCTACGAACGGGCGGGTAGTGGATCCGCTGGGCCACCGCAGGGCGATGGTGGAAGCCCACGCCGGGAACGGGGGGAATCTAAGTGGCCCCGGGATTTACCAGACCCCCCCCGCAAACGGGATGGGGCTTTCCGGCGGGGGTCACCAGGTCGTTCCATGGGGAAATTTCCTGCGGTGGCGGGCCCAAAGGGGAGACGTTACAATTCTCAGGCAAGCACTGGGCTGGGACAGGAAAGGGGCAGGAAGGCGGCTCGGATCGTAAACGTGGACAGGGAACGGTCGGCAGGCGGGAAAACTGGTCAAAAAAAGTAGACAAGGGGAGGGAAAACAAAACAAGACAACAGAACCTTTCTCCGAGGGAACACTAAGGATCCCGAGGGCCGCAGGAAAGGGCCAGACCTAAATGGGCAGTGCCCGGCAAAGCAAATTAAACCCGGGGCACTGCCCCCTTTTAAATTTCAAAAAGCCGGGGCCGCCCGCCCTAGGGCGCCACCCCGGGAGGCGTGAGTGACGACAGGGGCGCGGCCGGGTAAGTTGGTCCCGGGGGACTGGAAGCGAGCACCCCAACCCACGTGCGGGGCGGGGCTCCGCTGAACCGCACACGGGCGCGCCTGCACCCGAGACAGGGGTCGAGGGGGGGTCCGGGCAGTGGGGCCTTTTAGCCCATGTTTATACATACCCCGTTTCACGTGGAAATACACAATCTAACCATTTCCACCAGCACTTTACAGGATTTTGCTTTTGTTTGGATAATTTTTTTATATTAAAGTATAGATATTTCTTTAAGTATATAATTTAATTTTATAAGTTTGATATAGTTTGATAAAATTTTCAAAAAAAAACTTTTTTATTGTACGGTGTAAATGAAAAATAATGGACCTAGGGCCCCCTTCGATTCCTCAGGGTCAGCCAGACTACGTTGAAAAGGGCTGTCTGTTTGAGTATAAAGCGCCAGGTTTCTGACCGCATTTATATATGTGTCTAAGTGGTGTGACATGCCCCCATAAAGCCCCAAAATCCCCCACATGTTTTTTCATTAAAAAGTGCAGATCTGTTGAACTGACTAAACAGTTCATTTGAGCGCCAAAACCCCCCCCCCTACTGCTCCCCGGGGTCCAAAAAGTCTGGGCAGTAAAGACAGTACAGAAAAAGGCAGCACTTAATTGAGAGGGGACTAAGTACAGTGCTCATGCATTTACTAACAAGTTTTTTTAAGTAAAAAAATTTTTTAAAAAATTGGTTGGTCTTCAAGTCTTCACTTGTCAGACAAAGGGAGCACTGAGATATTGTATTTGAAACCAACTCAAAAAATGTCCCCAAAAGATCATTGTTGTTTTTAAAATAGATATCTTGAGGCCATTTTTACTTGAGGGGTCAATGAATTTCAAGATCTTCCTTAATCTAAATTTCAGAAAATATATTGTAAATATGTTTCGTAACAATTTCCTTTCCCACTGTGTAAATGGTTTTCCCAAAAGAAGCTTTATTTTTTGATTACTAAAGCAACTCCATTTATACTTTTAACATGACTTCAGAGTTTTAATTGGTCTGGGAAAAATAAAGGCATATCAGGTTCAAGACAAGCGTAAACACCCGACGTTAACCCTGAGG
>JAODAL010084676.1:0-10842 GCA_025379985.1 Phyllomedusa bahiana
CTTCAGTGAGAGCAGGACTAGCTATGTACAATGTATCACTCTAGAGTCCAAGCTGCTGAGCTCACAGAGCATTGTCTAGACTGGATATAACTGTGTCTACTTCTCAGCTGAGTGCAGGACCAGCTATGTACAATTAATCAGGATGGAGTCCAAAATGTTTAGCTCAGTATTGTCTAGGCTGGATATAATTGTATCTATTTCTCAGCTGAAAGCAGGACTAGCTATGTACAATGTATCACTCTAGACGAGTCTAAGCCATACAGCTCACAGAGCATTGTCTAGACTGGATAAAACTGACTGCTGTGTTTGGCTCACAGAGCATTGCACACATTATATACAAACCATCCACTTCTGAGCTACGAGGAATAGCTATGTACAATGTATCAGTCTAGAGTCCAAGCCGCTCAGCTTGTCTGGAGTCCACTGTGTTTTGCTCAAAGAGCATTGTGTAGACCAGATATAACTGCGTCTACTTCTCAGATGAGAGCAGGACTAGCTATGTACAATGTATGAGTCTAGATTCCAAGCTGTTGCGCTCACAGAGCATTGCCTAGACTGGATATAACTGTGTCTGCACAGATGAGAGCAAGACTAGCTATGTACAATGTAAGTCTAGATTCCAAGCCATTGAGCTCACAGAGCATTGCCTAGACTGGATATAACTGTGTCTATTTCTCAGCTGAAACCAAGACTAACTATGTAAACTGTATCAGTCTGGAGTTTTGGCTGTTTAGCTCTCAGAGCATTTTGTACATTAGATTCAATTGCATCCACTTCTTAGCTGACAACAGGACCAGCTATGTACAGGTTTACTACTTAGAACATAAAAAATAAATTGTGTTCTAATTCAGCAAACAAAAAATATTAACAATGGTGGGAAATTGAAACAAAGTCTATAAGAAGGTTGTAGAACTTTTCATATAACTGAAACCATCCTGGGGCACATGACCCCTCATCCCGGAGGCTACAGGGCAAAGGTCTGCAACGTCTGCTCTCCAGCTGTTGGGAAACCACAACTCCCATCATGCATTTGTATAATCTATATCAGCGGGCATGATGAAATTGGTAGTTGTCCAACAGCTGGAGAGCGGTTGCAGGACACATTGCTCTAGAGCAGAGGTGTCAAACTGCGGCCCCCCAGGCTTTTGGGAAACTACAATCCCATCATGCATTTGTATAATCTATAACAGTGAGCATGATGGGAATTGTAGTTTCCCAACAGCTGGAGAGCCGACGTTGCAGACACTTGCTATAGAGCAGAGGTGTCAAACTGCGGCCCTCCAGCTGTTGGGAAACTACAACTCCCATCATGCATTTGTATAATCTATCACAGCGGTCATGGTGGGAGATGTAGTTTCAGAACAGCTGGAGGGCCGCAGTTGGACACCCCTGCTATAGAGGGTCGCCCCCTTCCTCTGCAGCGGCTGGTGACTGGGTGCCCATCTGATCATGCAGGAGCTGTTTAGACACATAAGCATGGATGGGAAGCATTCAGATCATTCCCGCCCTGAGGCCTCTCACCTTTCCTACAGTAAGGTCCCTCGAAGGCGGAGTTGGTGCAGTCACAGGTGTAGCCGTTGCGTTTCTCCACGCACTTCCCATTGTTGTGACAGAGGTTTCCGTAGCTGCTGCAGTGGCCCGGACACCCCGGCCGGATCCCCAGGGTCACCCGGGCTTTTTCTTCCAGGTCCAGGGTTTGTCCATTCAGCTTGAGAGACGCAGGCAGCCACAAAGCCCTTCTGCCTGGTCGACATCCCTCTGGAGGAATAAGATCAACTTATAACATTGTTCACAATGGAGGGGCCTGTGAAAAAAAAGAGGTGTGGCGATGAACAAGTGGGTGTGGTCTGTAAAAAGGTGGCAAAACCTTAGGGACAGCTCAAGCGTAGAGGTTCTAGCTCCACCACTTGTGTCTGTGAGAAGTCACTGGACAGGACTCGGGTGGGAGATCCTCTCTCACCTACATACAAAGATGGGTGACTGAGTGGGCGGGCCTCTTCCATCAGACGGACTCTGCAAGCTTTCGGGGCTGGGTATCGATGACAGACATGGTTTCTTTGTTGTTCTCTCAGCTCTGATGTGATGCCACTGCCCGTCATTCAAAGCAGCCACTGACTGCAACGAAACTCCAGGGCCGTTCCCACATCGAATGATATGTGACCTGGAGGGAGCTGCCGGGGGAGAGGAGCAGGGAGAAGGGATTATTGTCATGGCTTTCTGTTACTGCACAAAACAACAATCCGATGAAGGTTAATAAAGCATAGAAGACGACTTCAGGGGGTCTTAATAAATATCGTAATAAAATTATCAGGGGTCAATATTAGAAGATCTCTCCCAAGATCTAACTATACGAAACTGCATCAAGACCAAGGGGGCGTCCTCTACGTCTGAAGGAAAGAAGGTTTCTACATAAATATAGAAAGGGATACTTTACTGTAAGAGCAGTGACACTGTGGAACTCTCTGCCAGAGGAACTAGTCATGGGAAATTCACTAACAGAGTTCAAAAAGTTATAGTGACCGGATTCTGGAGAAGGGTCTGGAGACATTTCTAGAAGTAATAATATAACAAGTTATAGTGACAGGATTTGTGAAGGGTTCTGGATACTTTCTAGATGTAAAATATACAGGTTAAGTGACAGGAAATTTCTGGAGAAGGGTCTGGGGCCTTTCTAGAAGTATAATATAACAAGTTATAGTGACCAGGATTCTGGTGGAAAGGTCTGGATACATTTAGATGAATAATAGAACAAAGTTATAGTATGACCGGGATTCTGGAGAGGGTCTGATACGTTTTAGATGTAATAACTATAAAAAGTTATAGTGCCAGGATTCTGGAGAAGGGTCTGGATACATTTCTAGATGTAATAATAGAACAAAGTTTAGAGCCAGGTTTCTGGAAGAAGGTGTCTGGAGACATTTCTAGAAGTAATAATATCACAAGTTATAGTGACCAGGATTTGGGAAGAAGCGCGAGCATGGTCTGGGAAAAAATTTCTCTGATGTAATAATAGAACAAGTTATAGTGGGACGGGATCCGGAGAAGGGTCTGGATACATTTATAGATGTAATAATATAACAAAAGTTATAGTGACCGGATTCTGGAGAAGGGTGCTGGATTACATTTCTAGATGTATAATGTAACAACTTATAGTGACCAGGATTCTGGAAAGGGTCTGGATACATTTCTAGATGTAATAATTAGAACAACGTTATAGTGGACAGGCTTTGGAGAACGGGTTGGATACATTTCTAGAATGTCTAATATAAAACTTCTAGTGACGGTGATTCTGGAGAAGGGTCTGGGATACTATTTCTAGATGTTAAAATATTAGTTATAGTGATACGGGAGATTCTGGAGAAGGGTCGGATATATTTCTAGATGTAAGAATAAACATACTTATAGCGGACCAGGATTCTGGAGGACGGTTCTGGATACATTTTAGATGAGTAATATAATTAGTTATAGTGACCGGAGATTCTGGTGAAGGGTTGGACACATTTCAGTTGTAATAATATAACAGTTATAGTGACCAGGATGTCTGGGGAAAGGGTCTGGATACATTTCTAGAAGTAATAATTAACAGGTTATAGTGACGGGATTCCTGGAGAAGGGTCTGGACCAATTTCGAGTTGTAATTAATATAACAAGATATAGTGACCAGGATTCTGGAGAGAGTCTGGATGCATTTCGAGATGTATTAATATAACAAGTTAAAGGACCGGGATATGGAAGACGGTTTGGACACAATTTCGAGGACTGTAATAATATAACAAGTTATTAGTGACCAGGCTTCTGGGAAGAGTTGGAATGCATTTCGAGATGTAATAATATAAACAAGTTATAGTGGCCAGGATTTGAGAGAAGGATCTGGGTACATTTACGATGTTAGATATTAGTTATAGTGACCAGGATTTCTGGAGACGGGTTTGGGATACATTTCTAGATGTAATAAAATAACAAGTTATAGTGACCGGATTTGGAGAGGGTCTGGGATACATTTCTAGATGTAAATAATATTAGTTATAGTGACAGGATTCTGGAGAAGGGTCCTGGATACCATTTCTAGATGTGTATATATTTGTTATAGTGACCAGGATTTGGGGACGGGGTCTGGATACATTTCTAGATGTAATTATCATATACAAGTTATAGTGACCGGGATTTGAGAAAAAGGGTTGGTTACATTTCTACATGTCTAAATAAACAAGTTATAGTGACCGGGATTTGGGAGAAGGGTCTGAATACATTCTGATGTAATATATAACAAGTTACCAGTGACCCAGGATTCTGGCGGAAGGTCTGGAACCTTCTAGATGTAACATGATAACAAGTTATAGTGTCCAGGATTCTGGAGCAGGGTCTGTCTGCAGACATTTTAGATGTAAACAATATAACAAGGTTTATAGTGACGGGATTCTGGAGAAGGGTCTGGTGAAATTTCTAGAAAGTACAAATATAAACAAGTTATAGTGACCAGGATTCTGGAGGAAGGGTCCGGTTTACATTTCTTGATGTATAATGAGAAAAGTTTTCGTGAGGGATTTTGGAGAAGGTTGGATACATTTTAGATGTAATATATAAACACGTTATAGTGACCAGGCTTCGGAGAGGGTTGGATACATTTTAGATGTAATAATAGAACACGTTATAGGAGGACCAGGAATCTGTAGAAGCGGTTCTGGATACTTTCTAGATGTAATTTAATATAATACAAGTTTAGTGACGGGGCATTTTGGAGAAGGGTCTGGAGACATTTTAGATGTAATAATATAACAAGTTATAGGGACCAGGAGGGATTCTGGAGAAGGGTCTGGATAATTTCTAGTGTAATCAATGATAACAAATTATTAGTGGACCAGGATTCTGGCGAAGGGTTGAATACATGTCTAGATGTAATAATAGAACAAGTTATAAGTGACCAGGATTCTGGAGAAGGGTCTGGATACTATCTTAGATTGGGGTAATAATACAAACAGGTTATAGTGAACAGGATTTGGAGAAGGGTCCAGATACATTTCTAGATGTAATAATAGAAAAGTTAGAGTGACCGGGATTCTGGAGAAGGGTATGGAGACATTTTCTTGATGTAATTAATATAAACAAGTTATAGTGACGGGATTTGGAGAAGGGTTTGGATAAAACATTTCTAGATGTAAGCATATAACAAGTTATAGTGACCGGAATGGGGGAAGGGTTCTGGATTACATTTTAGATGTAATAATATAATTAGTTAAAGTGACCGGGATTATGGAGAAGCGGTCTGGATTACATTTCTAGATGTAATAATACAACAGTTATAGTGACCGGGATTCTGGAGAAGGGTGCTGGACACATTTCGCGTTTGTAAGAATATAAACAAGTTATAGGTGGCCCCGGATTCTGGAGACGAGACCAGGATTCTGGAGAGGGTCTGGAGACATTTCTAGATGTAAAATATAACAAAGTATCGTGACCAGGATTCTGGAGAAGGGTCTGGATACATCCTAGAGTAATAATGTACAACTTATAGTGACCAGGATTCTGGAGAAGTGTCTGGTACATTTCTAGATGTAATAATAGAAAACAAGTTATGTAGAGAACCAGGATTCTGAGAAGGGTTGGGATACATTTCTAGATGTAATAATATAAAGTTATAGTTGACCGGATTCTGGAGATGGGTCTGAGCATTTCTAGAATGTAATAATATAACAAGTTCTAGTGACAGGATTCTGGAGAAGGGTCTGGATACATTTCTCGATGTAATAATTAACAGGTTAGAGTGACCAGGATTCTGGAGGAAGGGTATGGCGACATTTTAGTTGTAATAATAGAACAAGTTCTATAGGACCGGGATTCTGGAGAAGGGGTCTCTGGATACATTTCTAGATGTAATAAGTATAACAAGTTATAGAGACAGGATTTCAGGAGAAGGGTCTGGAAAAACATTTTCTAGAAGTAACAATATAACAAGTTATAGTGACCAGGATTCTGGAGAAGGGTCTGTCTGCAGACATTTCTAGATGTAACAATATAACAAGTTATAGTGACCAGGATTCTGGAGAAGGGCCTGGAGACATTTCTAGATGTAATAATATAACAATTTATAGTGACCAGGATTCTGGAGAAGGGTCTGGAGACATTTCTAGATGTAATAAGTATAACATGTTATAGTGGACCCGGTTCTTGGAGTAAGGGTTGGAGGACATTTCTTGATGTAATAATATAACAAGTTATAGTGACGGGAATTCTGGGGAAGGGTATGGATACGCATTTCTAGATGTATGAATATAACATGTTATAGTGCCCCGGATTCTGGGGAGGGTGGATACCTTTCTCGATGTAATAATCATAATAAGTTAAAGTGACCGGGACTTCTGGAAAGGAAGGGTCTGGATACATTTTAGATGTAATGAATAACAACAAGTTATTGTGACCGGGATTCTGGAGGGAAGGGTCTGACCATCCTTCGAGTTGTAATAAATAACAGTTATAGTCGACCCGGATTTGGGAGAAGAGACCAGGATTCTGGTGAAGGGGTCTGGAGAAATTTCTAGAGTGTAATTAATATAACAAGTTATAGTACCAGGATTCTGGAGAAGGTCTTGGAATACATTTCTAGTGTAATAAATGTAACAACCCTTATAGTGACCAGGATTCTGGAGAAGGGTTGGATACAATTTTAGATGTTAATAATAGACCAAGTTATAGAGACCAGCTTCTTGAGAAGGGTCTGGATACATTCTAGATGTAATAATATAAAACAAGTTATAGTGTCGGGATTCTGGGAGAGGGTCTGGAGACATTTCTAGATGTAATAAAAATAACAAGTTATAGTGGACCAGGTTTTGGAGAAGGGTCTGGATACATTTCTAGATGGAATAATTAACAGGTTATAGTGACCAGGATACTGGAGAAGGGTGTGGAGACACTTCTAGATGTAATCAGTAGAACAAGTTATAGTGACCTGGTGATTTGGAGAAGTGTTGGATACATTTCTAGGATGTATTAATATTAACAATTATAGAGACCCAGGTTCTGGAGAAGGGTCTGGAGAAATTCTAGGTGTAATAATTATAACAGTTATGAGTGACCAGGGATTCTGGGAGAAGGGGTCTGTCTGCAGAATTTCTAGATGTAACAATATAAAAATCAACAAGTTATAGTGACCAGGTTCTGCGAGAAAGGGCCTGGAGGACAATTTTAGATGTACTAATTATAAAATTTTAGTGGACCAGGCTTCTGGAGAAGGGTCTGGGCCTTTCTAGATGTAAGAATATAACAAGTTTTAGTGACAGGATTCTGGGAGAAGGGTCTGGATTACATTTCTAGATGTAATTAATGTAACAACTTATAGTTGACAGGTTCTGGAGAAGGGTCTGGATCATTTCTAGATGTAATATAGAACAGTTATAGTGACGGGCTTCGGAGAAGGTCCGGATAATTTCTAGATGTAATAATAGAACAAGTTATACGTGACCGGGATTCTAGAGAAGGGTCTGGAGACTTTTCTAGAGTAATAATATAACAAAGTTATAGTGACGGGATTTCTGGGGAAGGGTCTGGATACATTTCTAGATGTAGAATATAACACTTATAGTGACCAGGATTCTGGGTGAGGGTTCCTGGATACATTTCTAGATGTAATAAATCATAAGTTATAGTGACGGGAATCTGGAGACAGGGTTGGATACCTTTTCGATGTATAATACAACAAGTAATAGTGACCGGGATTTGGAGACGGGTCTGGACCACATTTGGAGGTTGTAATATATAAACAAGTTATAGTGACCAGGATTCTGGAGAAGAGTCTGGATGCAATTCGAGAAGTAATAATATAACAAGTTATTAGTGACCGGATTTGGAGAAGGGTCTGGGGTACATTTCTAGATTTAATAATATTGTTATAAGTGACAGGTTCTGGGGAGGAAGGGTATGGATACATTTCTAGATGTAATTATAACAAGTTATAGTGACCGGATTCTGGAGAAGGAGGAGAAAAAAGTGAAACTAAAACAAAACAAAAAAAAAAAAAAAAAAAAGGGGAGAAAAGAAGAAAAAAAAAAAAAAAAAAAAAAAAAAAAAAAAAAAAAAAAAAAAAAAAAAAAAAAAAAAAAAAAAAAAAAAAAAAAAAAAAAAAAAAAAAAAAAAAAAAAAAAAAAAAAAAAAAAAAAAAAAAACAAAAAAAAAAAAAAAAAAAAAAACAAAAAAAAAAAGAGGAAAAAGAAGAAAAAAAAAAGAAAAACAAAAAAACAAAAAATAAAAAAAAAAAGGAGAAAAAATAAAAAAACACAAAAGGGTCTGGTTAATTTCTACATGTAATAATATAACAAGGTATAGTGACCGGGATTCTGGAGAAGGGTCAGATTCATTTCTAGATGTAATAATATAACAAGGTCTAAAGTGAAGGATCCGGAGAAGGGTCTTGATACATTTCTAGATGTACAATATAACAAGTTATAGTGACCAGGTTGTGAGAAGGGGTCAGTCTTGCAGCATTTCTAGCTGTCACAATATAACAAGTTAGAGTGACCAGGATCTGGAGAAGGGTTCTGGTTCTTTCTAGATGTAACATATACAAAAGTTATAGTGAAACATGATTCTGGAGAGGGTCTGTCTGCAGGAAATTCTAGATGTAACAATATAACAAGTTATGTGACCAGGTTCTGGAGGAAGGGTCTAGGATACATTTTCTAGATGTAATAATTAAACAAGTTTATTAGTGACCAGGATTCTGGAGAAGAGTTGGATACTTCTAGATGTAATAATATACAAGTTATCGTGACCCGATCTGGAGAAGGGTCTGGGTTACATTTCTAGATGTAATAATAGAAAAGTTATAGTGGACTAGGATTCTGGAGAAGGGTTGGATAATTTCTTAGATGTAATAATAGAAAAGTTTAGTGACCAGGATTCTGGAGAAGGGTCTGGATACATTTCTCGATGCTAATAATATAACAAGTTATAGTGACCGGGATCTGGGAGAAGGGTTATGGATACATTTTCTAGATGTATAGTGCCCAGGATTCAGGAGAAGGGTCTGGATCCTATTCTAGATGTAATAAAATAAAGTTATAGTGACCAGGATTCTGGAGAAGGGTCATTGATCCAGAGATTTATTCTGATGTTAGATTGGAGTTGAGGAAGTATTTTTCCATAAAATGAGGACAATTGGCTTCTACATGAGCAGTTTTCCTTTCTCTGGATCAACACTATAGAGCAATAGGCTGAACTGGATGGGCGCCTGTCTTTTTTCAGCCTTACAAAATATATAAATATCTTATATCTATTTTTCTCATATTTATCTATTCACGTGTCTATTTAAAACATACAGTATATCTATCTTTCTATCTCATATATTTTTCTCTGTCTCTTTTTTGTATCTATCTCCCCTTTTAAATCAAAAATTTTCTATCTAATTTAAAATCTTTATCTACTTATTTCTTTATTTGGGTTTTTTTCTAACGGGCACCAATGGGTTTAAAAACAAGCAGTCCACTGCACTTTTCAAAATACGGAATAAGGGGAAACACCCCCAATCTCCTCCTTTTTAAATGTGGTGGGTCAGCCCAGTAAACAGCCCGCGATTTAAAAACCAAAAAAGGGAGGAAAAAAGGGGAAGGGGGGCACTCACCAAATTACATCCTTTATTCCATGTGTTTCATTAAAAAAAAACCCGGGGATGCGTTTAGATTTTTAAAGAGGGTTTTGGATTTCCAAAAAAACGGGGGACGGTTTTAAAGGGGGACAAACCGGGGGCCCCAACATAGCAAATTTTTTTTTCTACTTATGGGGAAAAGAATTTTTATTACCCAAAAAAAAAAAACTTTTTGTTAGGGTAAAATAGTTTTATTGGGGCCGATTTGGTCAGGTACACAGTCACAGTTTAATGATTTCATTGATTATATTAATGATAATGATTTTAACATGGGGAAGGGTTCGTGAACTTTTTGGGGGGAAATACTTTTTTTTTAGGGTTGTTTAAAAATTTTAATATCTAGGAATAAAAAATAATTATAAAGGGGGACATAGAAAAAATCCACAGTACAAACGCTCTACTTTCCAAATTTTGTATTTTTCATGGGAAAAGTAAGGGAATTCTTTACCTTTTTACAAATTTTTGGACTTAAAACGTAATAACAGGTTTAAAAATAGGGACTTTTTAAAACAATCCCTTTTAAAAAAAACCGCCCAGAAAATTTTAGAGTAAAAGGTTTTTGTGAGGACTTAAAACACGTGCATTTTCCCAAAGCCTTCCCCCCAAGGGTCGCCAGCAGTTATTGTTTTTAAAAGGGGAAAAACAAAAGGGTTTATGGTTTTTTTTTTAATTTATTTTTTTTTTTGATTTCAGTAATTTTGTCCGAGGTTATAAAAGGGGTACTGGTTTGTTTAAACTTGGCATATTCCCTTTCCCCTGATGTTGATTTTACCCGGGAGAAAAATCGGGGGAGGTTCCGATTATTAAATTTCGTAAATGTCGAATTAAAGAGTGGGAATTTTGGGTTTCCCTTTGGGAAATTGAAAAATGGGGGCACCAACCCGGTTACTAATTTGTCCCAAAGGCAAAACCCCCAGATTGGGTGGTTTAAAACCCTTTTTAAAAATTTTCAGAAGGGAAAATGATGGGCCCGAATTTTTAGAATTGGGAAAAGGGGTTTCCAAAAGCTGTTTTAAAGAATTAAAAAAAACATGCCTTTTAATTTTTGTTGTGTAATTTTTGTGTGGGGGGTACTTGTGGAAAATTTTTTATTTGGGGAAAAAAATCCATCCCCTACAGGCAGTCCCCCAATTTTCACCGGGTTTCCCCCTTAAATCTGTCCCTAGTTACCCAAAAGGGGGGACTTATGGGGCGTGCTGGCTTTA
>JAODAL010084677.1:0-10841 GCA_025379985.1 Phyllomedusa bahiana
GACGTTCCGTTTTTTTTCGGCCTACAAACTATGAAACTGAAATTTTATGAAATGTAAGGCGCAGGTGTGTGCAATGTGGGGGGAAATAGGCATAAAAGCCGCATCGTGTGGTAGATTCGCTGCAACTTTTTTTGTGACCTGGGGCACCCCTTCCGGCTTTGCCCTCGTTCTTTCACCAACCTGATTTCCTCTAGCAGGAGGAAGAGAGCGAGCCAGAGGACATCGGAGGAAGGCGGTGAAGGTAACAACGGTAATGGTGAAAGAGCAGGGGCCAATGATAAGGAAAAGAAATCGACAGCACAGCTGAGGCGCATGGAGGTCCGCAGAAGGAGAGGGGGGGGGCCCCAGGACCCATCCCGGGGGGTTTTCCCAGATCTTTAACCCAGAAGCGGCCTCCGGCCCGAACAATCTGAGGCCCTGAGGGAAGTGACGTGGGAGGAGACCAGGAGGATAGAGAAAGAGAGGAGGCCGCTCTCCCAAACAGCTTCTGATACTCAGAGATTGGTGAGAGTGAAAGGGAGAAAGCGGCCCACACGGGGTGCAAAAAAGGGGAAGGAGAGCGAGAGGGCAGGCGCCTCAACCTCACTGGAGTGGGACCACTCCATCCCCTTAACCCTGAGTAGCCAGGTGCCATGTAAAGGAAGGCAGGGTAAAACCCCCCCTCTGACCAAGACTTCCAATAGGTTCCATGTGCTCGGTGACCTTATCCCTTCTTCAGGAGGGGAGGAAGAAGAGGTCGTGGTGCCGAAAAGGGCTGGAGAGCCTGTGGGGTGGGGCGCTGGTGGTGGCACCTGGCAAGATAGAGATAGAGGTGGGGGTGGTGGTAAAGAAGTGGGTGGTGGTGAGGGTGGAAAAAATGTAGATAAGGGTGAGGTAGGAATGGATGTCTCCGTCAGTCTGAAGAGACTAAAACCCGTGGTCTCTGATGAGGACGTAGACGGAGGCATCGGTAAAAAGAAGGCTGTCGAGCTCAATCATCAATGATGGCGGCACCGACTCCGTTGACGCTGGCCAGTTTAATGTGGCCAGCGTAAAATCTAATGTGGCTAATATACCGTTTGATTTTTTTCAGCCGTGTTGAAGCTGATGTTTTTCTTCTTGCAAGAGACAGATTGACGGATCAGGATATGAGAAGGCAAGAAGGAATGGCGAGCAGGGCCTTCTTACTGGTCTCTTGCTGCCGAGCCATATTCCGGAGTGGCGGTTCTTTTTACCGCCGCGGTTGAATGCAGACGGGTGATCGAGCTCGAAATGGGGAGGTGTCTGATCTTAGATGTTCTCGTGAAGGGACAGGAGCTCAGGCTCATAAACATCTATGCGCCCCAGATCGCGTGGGAGAGGAAATGTCTCTTTACAAGGATTAAGCCTTTCCTTTTTACGACCCGCAATCATTTTTGGCAGATTTCAACACCGTCAGGAATCTCGAAGGGGGAACCCCAGGGGTGGGCTCATGATGGGCGTATTGTGAATAGTTAGGGCCCGCCGGGTGGATTCCCATCAGGCACACCCCAGGCCACAGAGGGTTCACCAACGGGGTAGCGAGATTCGGTCTAAAATAGATGGTTTTTTTTAAAAGGGGGACTCTGTTCATCACCGCTATGGGTGACAGGGGTTGAGTTCTCCACCGCTGTATGATTTTGTTTTCTTTAATTTTTCAGAGACCCCCTGTATGGGAAGGGGTTTATTGGAAGTTTAAAATTCGTCACTCCGGGAAAAGAGACGGAGATTGACAATCTTTTGAGGTTTTCCTGCAGAGTAAATTTCCTTTTACGGGGCTTATGCATAGTAAGTCAGGTGGTGGGAAATTTTTTTAAAAAAAAGGCGGGGTGGTTCTTCCGCCAGCCCTTTAAAACCTCAGAACTTGAAAATTACCTTTTCAGACCCTGAGAGAAAACTCAACATTTAGGGCGACATGTATGAATCTCGCACTGGGGCGCACCTTTTCCCCCTTTTTCCGGCAAAATTTTTGGCCTGTTTTATGTCGCGCTCATACATACATGTAAAGTCCGCCGCCCCGCCGGGGTGTTTGAGGCGCAGTGGGGGGACTTAGGGCAGTGCGGGGCTGCGCCTATGATTCCCGCCCAAGGTAGTGGTCATACATCGGTGTAAAGCCCCCCTTTCCCAGGTTGGGGGCAGTGGGGGCCCCTTGGGCCAGGGGCTGGTGATTCGTCGGAAAAGGGGGGGCGCTCTTAAATGCGGGGGAAAAAAAAAAATGCGGCTTGCGTTATGGGGCCCCCAGTTTTGATGAAATTTTTTTTTTTAAGGGGAAATGTTTTTTATCCGAGCAGGTTTTTGAAACAGGCCGGTTTTTCCCTTTTTAAAAAATTTTTTCAAAATTAAAAAAAAAAAAAAATCGCCTTTAAAAAAGGCGTCAAACTTCTCTGAAAAAAGTAAAAACCCTAAAAAAAAAATACATAAATAAAATCTTTTTCCCAAAAAATCAAACGGCGCTATATCGGAATTTGGATTTTGAAATTCCCCGGGAATACGAAATTCAAAATTCTGTAAGTATTTCATTGGTCGGCAGAAACCACCAATCAGAATAACAAAGTAAACCCTTTTTTAAAACCCTCGGAGAAGTTTGGCCCAAATCAAAACAAAGGGGACATTTCAAAATACAGTAAAAATGCTAAAAGAGCTGTTTGGGGTTGAGTAGCGGGGGCTTGGCTATCTCCCAAAAAAGTTTATTTTTTTATTTTTTTTGCCAAGGATAAATTTGTGGGGGTTGTAAAAAAATAAAAGAAAAACATGATTTTTTGAATTAATATTTTTTTTTTTACCCCCTATTTTTGACTTTTTATAAAAAACATCGGTAAAACTTGGGGAGTATTACATTTGATTTCGGCCATGTACGTTTTATTACAGATTGCATTAGAAAAACCCAAAATAGCTCGCTCGCTCTCCTTGGTCCAAATACGGCACCTTTTTTTTAACTTGCAATCACAAACAAGTCGCTCTGCTTTTTTTTCCCCATAGAACTCTATGAGAAAAAAACCCGCGCTCCCCTGATTGGCGAAAAGCCAAGCCCCCGTATTTAACCATCACTTTTTCTGTTTATTTTTACTGTTTTTTAAATGTCCCCCCCTTTTTTATTTTGGGATTGGTCTATATTTCTCCTAGTTAGAAGGGGGTCCCTGTGCCCTATTCTGATTTGGTGGTTTAGCCGACCAATGAGAAAGCTTTAAAAAATTTAATTACTGTATTTCCGGCAATTCTCTCTATTGCAATTCTTTTGTACGCCCGGTACGGGAACAAAAGGTTTTTGGGGTTTGACTGATTTTTTTTTAAGAAGGGGTTTTGGGTCTTTATCTGATAAAGTTTTACATTAAAAAAATTATTTTTTTTTTTATACTCCCTCCGCACGGCGCTCAACCGAGATTGCATTGCAACCCATCTCTCCATTGACTACAATGGGGGAAGTAGCCGCGCTTGATTGGCTGTAATAGCCAAGCCCCCGTATTCAACCCCTCAGCTTTTTCTGTATTTTTATGTATTTTAAATTCCCCCCCCGATTTTGATTGGTCTATATTTCTCCATAGGTTAAATGGGGGCCTGTCGCTCCTATTCGATTGCTGGGTTTTTTGGCCGACCCAAAGAGAAAAGCTTAAACAATTTTAATTACTGTATTTCCCGGGAATTTTCTTTATTTCAAATTTCCCTTTTGTAGCGCCGGTCTCGCGACAAACGGTTTTTAGGGATTTCTGATTTTTTTTTAGAGAATTTCAGGCTTTATCGATAATCTTTTTCACTTAATAAAAATGATTTTTTTTAATCTACCCATCCGCCCGAGAGCCGAGATTTCATTGCGCCGTCTCTCCTAGACTACAATGGGAAGTACTGCGCTCTGATTGGCCAGATAGCCAAGCCCCCGCTAGCCAGCCCAATCAGCTCTTTTTTCTGCCCTTTTTCTGTATTTTGAACGCCCCTTTTATTTTGATTGGTTTAACTTCTCCATAGGGTTTGAATGGTCCCCGGGCGCTCCATTCTGATTGGCCGAGTAGCCAAGCCCCGCTAGCTAACCAATCCGCCTTTTCGCATTTTTACTGTTTTTTTAAAATGTCCCCCCCTTTGCATTTTATCGGTTTAAAACTTCTCCCCAGGTTTTTTAAAGGTTTTACTTCACTTCTATTCTGATTGGCCTTTTTCCAAAATGAGAACGCTTTTAGAAATTTTAAAATTTCTGTATTTCCCGGCAATTTCCAAAATCCTAATTCCCATATTTTCCCGTTCTAGATTTTTTGGAAAGGATTTTAATTATGTATTTTTTATTTTTGAAGGTTTGAGCTCTTTTCTGATAATTTTTACCCTTTATAAAGCATTTTTTTTGGAAACATACTCCATGCGCACGAGCAGCGAGAGATTTCTCTTTCGACTTCTTTTTTCCTCGCATGTTCCGTTCTCGCTTCACTTCGCCTCCGCCGGGATTTAGACCAGAATCAAATAGGGCTGCCGTCGGAGCGGGGCGCTGCAATGCGCCGTATTTCCGACCCCGATCTAATGCCCCGGGGTTTTCGAGCGTGCCCCGTCCCCCGGAAGCCTACACCGGCCCCACCGGGGGATTGCCCCCCCTTCTGGGGGGGAGCTGAAGTGGCGAAGCTGCCCTAACACTGACCCTGCTCCCACAGGGGGGTTCGGGGTGGTGAGGGGGATACCCCGAAAACAGGCGATAAGCCCGTTCATAAAAAGTGCCTTTTGTCTCGACTGGAGGGGACCGTGAGAGGCTCCGAGTTTAAAAACCCTTGGGCAAGGGGTGTCAGTAGACAGGCACGCATCCCTTTGTTTTTGAAAAGGGACTTTGGCAGGTAACCCCCTCCCCCCGACCCCTTTAAAAAACTGCAGGAGTTGGTTAGTAGCAAAATAGTTACCCAAAGGATATACAGGATCTCTGAGGAGTCCAGTTCAGAGATCTTGGAAATCGTTAGGTCATTCTACTCGCATCTTTTGGGCAGGAGAGAGTTAAATCGAGACAAATGTTCGGCTTTTCTGCTGAAAAGTATTCCCGAGCTGGATGTAAGCCTCTCTTTTGAGGATTTGTCAGGCATGATCAAAGAGAGGCAAGTAGAGGTGCGCTATCTGACGGCTTAGCCCTCAAGAAGACCACCCGGTCGGATGGTCTAAACATCTTGAGTTTTACAAGACCTTTAAGGACATCTTGGTTCCCTCTTGACCGAGGTCATAAATGAGTGCTTATCCTCCGGTACTGCCAAAGGGTCTATGAGAAGGTTCAGCATCTAATCATACTGTCAAAGGGTAAGGATCGTTTCCGCGTTGAGAGACTGGTCGTCCCATAGCGCTAACTCAATGTGGACAGAAAGATTCTGGCAAAAGTGCTTTTTAATATTCAGATAAAAATTTGCCTCAGAGCTTCTTTCTCCGACCAACACTGGTTCCGTTCCTGGTCGTACGTTAGCACCATTAGTGCGGTCCTGGTGTCAGAGAAGGCTCGTGGAGTGGGGCAGGGCAGGCAATTGGAAGAGATTCACACTGTCCCTGGATCAGGCAAAAGCTTTTGTTCGAGTCAACCATGTGTATCGTCTGGTCCACTCTCATGAGATATGTCTTGCGGGGGGGATCGTAAATTGGTCCAAAAACACTGTATCAAAAGGGGCTGTGAGAGCTTTACACTTGTGACGGTTGGTATTGGTCGGACTTTCGAGGTGGGGGTTCCGGCGTACGTCAGGGGCTGTCTCTGAGCCCTTGCTATAGTGTTTTGCGATCGACCCCTTCTATTCGAAGGCTAGATTATGGAACCGTGGTGGGGTGGTGAGGATGGGGCATCTGCGGGTCTCGGCGCCTCCTTGACAGTCGTTGCGCATATTGCGGACGACGTCACTATGTTTGTCTCTATCCCGAGGAGGAGGAGGATTGGGGTGATGACGAAGTGAAAGTTTATCGGAGACATCTGGGTCCAAGATCAATCGGGAAAGGTGTTAAGGTCTTTGGTTGGGAACGGAAGAACAACTTTTGACCTTCCGGGTACACCTTCACTGTGCCCCAGAACAACAATTAAGGATACTGGGCATTGATTCGGACAGGGGGATTACCCGAAGAAAAAACTGGAGGACGGGCTAAACTGTGCCGCTCGGAGAGTCGATCAGTGGAGAAGGGTGGTCTTTAACCCCTTAGAGAGAGGGATGGACTTGATAAAACTTTCCTGCTCTCGTTATTCATCTATTTGGGCAGTGTGTGATGCATTCTGCCAGGGTTTTTCTGAGCACGGATCTATAGTTGTTTTTCCAATGTTATGGGAGGAAAACAGACTTAACCTGATCAAAAGGGAGGTGTTCATACAGTACAGTGGAGACTAGGGGGGAGTTTGGTATGGTTAACCCCGTGGTATATCATACAAATACTTTATTAAGATCAATATAGCCCCCCTTTGGGGGACAAGGGCTATAATCTGTGGGTTGCCTCCTGCGGGAGTGGTTTCAGTTCCACTGCAGGAATGGACGTCAGGAGGTAGTGTGAGGAGCTTCCGCGCACACTGTAAGGTACAATACTTCACTGCTTTACGTTGCACTGACCCCTGAGACATTCCGCAGATGCGGTCTGGGAATGCAGGAAGTTAATGACTCTGAAAGGAAATCCCTGGATGAGAGGGTGTTGTCTACCCATTTTTAGACTCCGTTGGTTCCTCAAAGATTGCCCAGGTCACGGGATCTGAGGGGTAGGGTTTCTTTTTATTGAAATCAGCTGAGGATCTGCAGAAAATTTGGGACACGACCTGGCGCTGCTTCCATGGTCAAGCTGCATGTTGAGGTACAGTGTGAAGTTTTTGAACTACGAGGACAGAAAATTGCCCCTCGGGAGGAATGTGGTGGGTGCTGGAAAGAATGGAACACTTCCTCTCCATATGCCCTTAAAATGCAGGGTAGAGGTGTACAAAAGGGTGGTGTGCTTCCATAGGTTCGGGCCAGGTTTGGGCAGGCCTCTCCTTGCGGAGTGGGTATCTGGAACATTCATGACGCCATGGTGGTAGGGACCCGATGCACTTTATTCATAGTTAGTTCAAGTGGTCAGGTTATCACAACTTGGTGCGCGACGCTGCTTTAGTAGTGATGACACGACAGAGAAAAAAATCTCCCGAGGAAACGGTGGTTAGGCACATTCTTGGATAATTGGTGAAGGTAGTTCTGTGGAGTTGAGAGGTTGGGAGTCAGTGAGGGCATCGAACTTTTGGATGGGAGTTGTCCTTCAGCGGCTTCCCTGATCTTTCGGACTCTAATTCTCGGTGGTGGCTATTGCGTTACACTTCGATTTTTGTTTTGTCATAAAAGAAAAAAAAATTTAAAACCCAACCCCCCAAAAAAAGGGGGGCACCCTTTTCTACGTCTTGAGGAACAAAGTTTTACATAAACATAAAAAGGGGTTTTCTTTACTGTAAGAGCAGGAAGACTGTGGAATTCTTTGCCAGGGGAAAATTTGGTCAGGGGTTAATTTCCCACTAAATTTTTCCCAAAAAAGGGTTTGGATAAATTTCTAAACTTTTAAAAAATATAAAATTTAAAGTTTTTCTAGGAATTCTGGGGGGGGGTCATTGATCCAGGTTTTTTTGGGGGATTCCAGATTGGAGTCGGGAAAAATTTTTTCCCAAAAATTGAGGCCCAAAGGGGCTTCTCCCTCATTGTTTTTTTTTTTCCCTTCCCTGACCCAAACACCTTAGAAAAAACGGCTGAACGGGAGGGGACGTTTTCGTTTTTTTTTGGGCCTTACAAACTAAAACTATGAAACTATGAAAATGTAAGGCGCAGGTTTTGTGCAATGTGGGGGGGATAGGTCATCAGGCCCCCATCGTGGGGTTTGGGGGTTTCGCGAAACTTGTGGGGGTTGACCTCGGGCACCCCTTTTCCGGCTTTCCCCTCGTTCTTTTCCCAAACCTGATGTCCTTTTGGCAGGGGGGAAAAGGGAGGCGAGGGCCAAAAGGGGGAAAATCAGGGGGGGAAAAGGGCCCGGGTTAAAGGGGTAACAACGGAAATTGGTTGAAAGAGCAGGGGGGCCCCTTTTGATAAGGAGAAAAAAAATCGACAGCACAGCTGAGGCGCTTGGGGGCCCCGGCAAAAAAAGGAGAGGGAGGGGACCCCCCAGGACCCAACGGGGGGTTTTCCGAAACTTTAACCCGAAGGGGGCCTTTCCGGGTTGGGCCCAACAATCTGAGGCCCGAGGGGAGTGACGTGGGGGGGGAGACCAGGAGGATGAGAAAGAGGGGGAGGCCGCTTTTCCCAACCCGTTCCCGATTACTCAGAAGGTGGTGGAGTGGGAAAAGGGAGAAGCCCGGGGGCCCCACAACGGGGTGCAAAAAAAGGGAAGGAGAGGGGAGGGCATGCGCCTCAACCCCCACTGGAGTGGGACCACTCCATCCCCTTTAAAAAATGAGGTAGCCGGTGCCATGTAAGGAAGGGAGGGTAAAAACCCCCCCCCCTGACCCAAGACTTTCCCAAAAGGTTCCATGTGCTCGGTGACCTTTTTCCCCCTTTTTCAGGGAAAAGGAGGAAAAAAGAGGACGAGGTGCCGAAAAAAAAAAGGGAGAAACCCCTGGGGGGGGGGGCGCTGGGGGTTTGGGACCCGGCCCAAGGGGTTTGAGAAGAGGGGTTTTTGGGGTGGGGGGGGGGGGAAAAATGTGGGGTTTTGGGGAAAAAAGTAATAGGGGGGGGTAAATGGGGGCCCCGCAGAAAACTAAAAATGGTTTGAGGGGGGGAAGGAGGGGTTTTTTTAAAAAAAAATTGGGCTTTTTTAAAAATTGGGGCAGTGTTTTTCCCCTTTTAAAATTTCCCCTAAAATCAAGTTTCAAACCTTTTTTTTTTTTGGGGGGGAAAAATTTTTTTTATTTTTTTTTTTCAAGAATCAGATTTTTTAAAAAAAAGCAAAAAAAGAAATGGGGGCCCCCTTTTTAAAGGTTTCCTTTTTTAAAAAATTTTTGGAAATTTGGGGGGTTTTTTTTTAACCCCAGGGGACGAAAGGGAAAGGGGAGGGGGGATTTCCCCTGGGGCGGAACCGGCTCAAAAACTTTTCCCCCCCGGGGGAGGGAAAGAAAAAGGTTTTGGGGGCCCTTTTTTTTTTGCGGAAGGGGCTCTTTCGGAGTTTCAAACCCCGGTCCCCCAGAAAACCCCCCCCCCCCCCCCCCCCCCGGGGGGGGGGGGGATTTTAAAGGGGGGTAAAAAGGGGGGGGGGGGAAAAAATAATTTAAAAAGTGGGGGTTTTTTTTAAACCCTGGCCAACAGGGAAACCCCCGGGCCACAGAGGGTTCCCTTTCACGGGGGGCGAGATTCGTCTAGATAGGAAAGGGTTTATTTAAAGGAGGACTCTGGGCCAAACACCGCTTCGGTGACAGGGTTGAGTTTCCCCGACCGCTGTATGATTTTGATTTCTTTGAATGTTGCAGAGACCCCCTGTATGGGAAGGGGTTATTGGAAGCTTAAAATTCGTCACTCCGGAAGAACGGAGATTGACAATCTTTTGAGGATTTCCTGCAGAGTCAGATTCCTTTACTGGGCTTATGCAGTAGTAAGTCAGAGTGGTGGGAAATATTTAAGGAAAAGAGGAGGGGCGGGTTCATTCCGCCAGACTCTAAACCTCAGAAGCTTGAACAGTTCCGCCCGTTCAGAGCCTGAGGGAAAACCGAACATTTTAGGGGCGACATGTATGATCTGCACCTGGGGCGCACCTTTTCCGCCCGTTTTCCGGCGAATTTGGCTGATTTATGTCGCGCTACAACCCTACTATTAAAAGTCCGCCGCGCCTCCAGTGTTTGAGGCGCATGCGGACTTAGGCGCAGTGCGGGGTGCGCAATGATTCGCCGGCCCAAGGTAGTGGGGGATCATACATGCTGTAAAACCGCCGCGCTTTCCCAGTGTATGGGGGCAGTGCGGACTTAGGCCAGAGGACTAGGCTGATTTCGCAGGAGGCTGGGAAATTGCGGAAACATTAAGAGCTTGCGGGAAAAAAAAAATGATTGGACGGCTGCTTTATGGCCAAGCGCATGCAAATCTAGGAGAATGTTTTTTTTTTGCTTGATATTTTTAAAAATTGACAGGTTTTGTAAAACATGAAAAATTTTAATTCAATAAAAAAAACCTCGAATATTAAAAAAAAAAAATCCCTTTAAAAAGGCGTCAAACATTCTCTGAAAGGAAGTCAAATAATAAAAAAAAACATAAATAAAATCACTTTCCAAAAATCCAGAACGGGGGCTAACGGAAAGGGAATTTGAAATTTGCCGGAAATAAAATGAATTCAAATTCTGTAAGCTATTCTCAATTGTCGGCAAAAGAAACCCGGCCCCAAAAATGGCGAGTGAACCAATTTTAAAACCCCGGAGAAGTTTGGACCCAAACCAAAATCAAAGCGGACAAATTTCATAACAGTAAAATGCTGAAAAGAGCTGATTGGTTGAAATAGCGGGGGCTGGGGTATCTCGGCCAAAAAGGGGTTTTTTTCTTTTTTTTTTAGCCCAAAGGGTCATGTAGGGGTTACAAAATAAAAGAAAAACTGATTTTATGAAATTAAAATTTTTTTTTCTTACCCCCATATTATTGATTTAAATTTTTAAACCAAATCGGTTAAATTCGGGGGGATTATCATTTGATTTCGGCCAGTACTTTTTTTTACAGATTGCATTTGAAAACCCATATAGCGTCGCTCGCTCTCCCATTGGCCAAAATAACGGGACCTCTTTTTACTTAGCCCCAACAAAACAGAGCTCGCTCTGCATTTTTTTTTTTCCCCTAGAATTCCCCATAAAAGTAGCCGCGCTTGATTGGAGGGATGCCAAGCCCCCGATACTCAAACCAATCAGTTTTTCTGCATTTTGACTGTATTTTGAACCCTTCCCGCCCTTTTAAATA
>JAODAL010084678.1:0-10841 GCA_025379985.1 Phyllomedusa bahiana
CCCAGCGGGAAAAGGGGGGCCACAGGGGGAATTGGGGGGGCCACAGGCGGGATATAGGGGGCCACGGCAAATATAGGGGGCCACGGCGGGATTAAAGGGGCCACAAAATTAAAACCCCAAACCAACAAAAAAAAAAAAAAAAATTAATAAAAAAAAATTTCCCGGGCGCGCGCTCCTCCGGCAGCTCCTGGGGCCCGCAGGGCCTTTTGGCGCGCTGTGCGCCCAGGACGGGAAAACCCGCGCGATGACAAAAACATAAAACGCGACGCGCCGGCTGAGGCCCCCCGGGGGCCCCGGGGCGGGTCCCCAGCGCTATGGGGACCCGGCTGCCCCGCGGTGTGGGCCCTGCAGCTCACCGGAGGATCCAGCAAATCCTCCGGTGAGGGGCCCCGACACTGTTTTGGCGGGGCGGGGAAGCGTTTGGGCCTCTCGGGCTCCGCAGAACGGTACCTAGACCCCCCCGGCCCGTTTCAGGCCCCCCGGCAGCGGCCTGGACCCCCGGGCGGGGGCGGGCCCTGAGGGGGCCCCCCTTGGGGGATGGGCCGGAGGTGGGCGCCCTAGGTGGTGGGCCAAACCTTGGCCTACCCTCGCCCCGGCCCCCGGGGTTCCCAAACCCCAACCGATCTTAAGGGCGGCCAGCAGTTTTGCCCTTTTATCGCACACCACCTTGGCCTGGCACAAGGTTTTGGCCACCCAGCCAGCGCCCCGGGCTCGTTGCTTAGGCCGCCCCACAGCTCCTACCTGTGTGTGGAACGGCTTAAAAGGGCAATTAATTTTCAACACGGCCGGGGTGCTCTGGGCACGGATGCCACCAGAGGACCTTGGGGAAAAAACCCCGCACCATCCCGGGGTTTTGAAGAGCGGGGGCGCCGAGCCTGAAGCCCCCGTCACCCCCAAAGACATCCACCCACTCACCCAGGGGCCTTTTCCCCCGGGAGATATACGCCTTGGCCGGGGCTTACTGTCCATGTGTCGGTGGTGGAGGGAAACTTTTCCGGACAAAAGATGCAGACAACGCTCTTGAAATTTTAGATGACATGGCTGGCCAGGGCAGGGACGGGTTTTTTGGCAAAAAATGGCCCGCACGGCATCTTGTAATTTGGGGGGAGGCGAGGGGCCCGATTGGGGGCGGAACCCAAAAAAAATTGGGCCACCCGACGGAAAGGCAACATTTCCAAGGGCCCAAAAACCGGCCCAAAGCCGACATTTAGGCTTTTTTGGGTTTTGGGGGGTTTGGGTTAAATGTTTCTTTTTTTCTTTCCCCAAACCCGAAGACAGAAAGGGTGGCTGCTAACTGGCCGCTGTACGGGGTGGGAGGGCGTCCAAAAAATGGCGGAAGGAAAGGGGGAGGATGGGGCTCTGTTGTCTAGGTGGGACCGGGCGAAAGGGGGGGCTGGGAACGGAGGCTGATCCAGATCATGAAAACTGAAGACATGGCAAACTGGGGGAAAGCTTGGGGGGGCGGAGGAGGGGGAGGCCCAGGGCAAGGGTGTGACAGTGTTTGGGGGGCCCGGGGCGGGCCCGGCCTTTTTTTTGGGCCCAAAAGGTTTTCCCCCCATTTCAACGCCCTGCATTTCGCTCTTTTAAATAGACCATTTTGGGGTGGGGTTTAAACCCCTTAAGGTTTCTTGCCTCAAATTTGGCGTTTACGGGAAAAGGGGGCAAAAATGACTTCGCTGGGGGAAAAACAGAGGCCCTTTCTCAAAGAAGGCTCAGGTTGGAGGTTTCCCGACCTTTTTTTACGGAATAAGCGAGGAGGGGGGGTTTGGGGCTGACCGGGCTGGGGAAACATATCAAACGGACTTCTGCGACCGGGCCCCCTCCCCTTTTTGTGGCGGGGCCCGTATTGACCTACCCCCCTCGTCTTCCCCCCTCGTCCACTTTTATGAAGGCCCCTTGCCCAAGGCCCAAAATTTTGCGGAAAAGAAAACCCGGGGAAAAAAAAAGGGTCCGCCCAAAGTCGTCATCATCATCACATCAACCCAGGTGACTTGGTCTTCCCCGACTTTCCCGCATCCAAAGCTGCGGGCAAAACAAGGGGCACTGCGGCGTTCCGACCCCCCGGGGTTTTTTGCCGATTGCCGGCTTCCTTCCCCTCCTCTGAGGGCATCATAACTGGGCTTCAGAGCAACTAAACATCCTTTTGATCTTTTAACAGCCCTGACCCCAACCGCTTTTTGTCACAAAGGGTTTTCAACAATGGATTATCCACAGTGGTGGGTACACGAGTTACATTTGGGCGCTTCAGTTGGAGGGAAAAGCTGAGACTGATGACGACTTTTGGCCGTTACTGCGGGGACGAGGGGGAAAACGCTAATGCAGGTTGCATTAACCCCCTGAAGGACAGATTGCGACGTGTTCGTTACTAGATTCACAGGCCCTGCCCCAGCGATGACGGGCCCGACGGTCCGCAACTGACGATCCGCGGCATGCGTGTTTCACCACACGGAAGGGGACCTTCTCTCACCTCTACCTCCATGGCCCCCCCTCTTTGCCGCTTTCCAAACCCCGCATTTCGCTCCAGTTCGAAATAAAAAATTTGAAAGGTATGGGAAAAGTTTTGGAAAGTCTCTTATTAAAAGACCAAATCACACTATTCTCAAATCCCCTCTAAACAAAAACAAAATTTCGGATTAAATTTAAAATGCAAGGTGCTATAACAAATCTGACTGGCAAAAGTCCAAAAAACATCTGTTTTTGTTTTGGTATAATAAAAAGTATTTTTTGCACCTTTCAATTCCCCCTTGGGAAAAAGAATTTCTGTTTTAAAATTTAAAGTAATGCGCCAAAAACATGCTGGGTGTGCAAAAGTCAAAAAAAAACAAAATGTTATTTTTTTATATAATAAAAGGGATTTTTTTTCAAACCCTTTTAATTTACCTGGGGGTGAAAAATAGAATTTTCTGTTTTAAAAATTTTCGTAGATTTCCGTCAAAGGGAAAAATGGGTGGGGGGCAAAAAAACAAAAAACACTAACTGTTTTTTGTTTTTGAAAATAATAAACGGAATTTTTTCACCTTTCAATTCACCGTGGGAATATAGAATTTCTGTTTTAAGATTTACTTTGATTCCGGTCAATGAACGGCTGGGTGCGCAAAAAATAAAAAAACACGTAACTGTTTTTTGTTTTGATAAATAAAAGGTAAAATTTTTTTCACCTTTTAAATTTACCTGTGGTGAATAAAAAAAATTTCTGTTTTTAAAATTTACGTAAAATTCTGCGTCAATGAAAAGTGCCGGGTTGGGAAAAGGGCAAAAAACACGTAACTGTTTTTAAAGGTTTTTAATAATAAACGGTTTTTTTTTTTGGGACCTTTTAATTCACCTGTTGGAAAAACAAATTTCTTTTTTAAAATTTTCGTGAAACTGCTCAAAAAAACAAAGCGGGTGGCGCAAAAAATCAAAAAAAACTAAATGTTTATGTTTTTGATATAAAAAAACGGTTTTTTTTTTGCCCTTTTTAATTCCCCCTTGGTGAAATACAAATTTCCCGTTTTAAAGGGTTTACGTAAAATGCTGCGTCCCCTGAACAGTGCTTTTGGGGGCGCAAAAGTCAAAAAAAACGTAACTGTTTTTTTTTTTGATAAAATAAACGGGGATTTTTTGCACCTTTCAATTCACCTGTGGTGAATAAGAATTGCTTTTTTAAGGGTTTACGTTTTGATCTGGGGTCAAAGGGAAAGGGGCTGGGGGTGGGGCAAAATCAAAAAACACTGAAAATGTTAAGTTTTGATATAATAAACGGGATTTTTTGTAAACCTTTTAATTCACCTGTGGTTAATATAGAAATTTCCCTTTTTTTAAAATTTACGTAGAGCGCTCAATGAACATGCTGGGGCGCAAAAGTCAAAAACCCCGTAACTGTTATGTTTTGATAAAATAAACGGGATTTTTTGCACCTTTCCCAAATTTACCTGGGTGAATAAAGAATTGCTGTTTTAAAAATTTTCGTAGATGCTGGGGTAATGAACCGGCTTGGGGGCCAAAAGTCAAAAAACACCCTAAATGTTATGTTTTTGATTAAAAAAAACGGGAATTTTTTTCACCTTTTTTAATCCCCCTGTGGAAAAATAAATTGCTTTTTTTAAGATTTACGTAGATGCTGGTCAAAGGGAAAAGTCTTTGGGGCGCAAAAGTCCAAAAAAAAACCCCTAACGTTTTTGTTTTTTTAAAAAATAAACGGGGGGGATTTTTTGCACCTTTCAATTTAAACCCGGGGTAATATAGAATTTTCTGTTTTTTTAAGATTTACTAGAAGCTGCTCAATGAACAGTGCGGGGGTTTCGCAAAAGTAAAAAAAAAACGTAACTGAAAAGTTTTTTATAAAAAAACGGTATTTTTTGCACCTTTCAAAATTTACCTGGGTTTAATAAAGAAAATTTCTGTTTTAAGAAATTTTCGTAGATGCTGCGTCAAAAGAAAAATGCCTGGGGTGCAAAAAATCAAAAAAACACGTAACTTTTTATGGTTTTTATTTTAATAAAAAGGGATTTTTTTTTCACCTTTCAATTTAACCCGTGGGGAATATAGAATTGCCCGTTTTAAGATTTACGTAGATGCTGCATCAATGAACAATGCTGGGTGGCAAAAAATCAAAAAACACGTAAAATGTTATGTTTTTTATATAATAAACCGGGATTTTTTGCACCCTTTTAAATTCCCCCTGTGGTGAAAATAGAATTGCTGTTTTAAAAATTACGGAGAGGGTGCGTCAATGAAAAAGTGGGTGGGGGCGAAAAGTCAAAAAACACGTAACTGTTAGTTTTGGGTATAAAAACGGGATTTTTTGCACCTTTCAATTCACCTGTGGGGAAAAAAAAAAGAATTGCTGGGTTTTAAAATTTACGTAGATGCCCGCCTTAAAGGAAAGTGGGTGGTTTCGCAAAAATTCCCAAAAAAAAAATAACGTTATGTTTTGGGTATAATAAACGGTATTTTTTTTTTACCTTTCAATTTACCTTTGGGGAATATAAATTGCGGGTTTTTTAAAATTTACGTAGATGCTGCGTCAATGAACTGGGTGGGGGCGCAAAAGTCCCAAAAAAAACTAACTGTTATGTTTTTTATATAAAAACGTATTTTTTTTCACCTTCAATTCACCTGTGGTGAATATAGAAATTTTTTTGGGTTTTTAAAATTTACTAATGCTGCGTTTAATGAACCCTGCTGGTGCGCAAAAAACCCCAAAAAACACCCCCCTGGGGGGGTTATGTTTTGGTTTTTAAAGGGGGGGGGGGTTTTTTTTTGAATTCAATTTTACCTGGGGTAAAAAAATTTCGGGTTTTTTAAATTCGTAGATCTTTCTCAATGAAAATGCGGGGGGTGCAAAAGTCAAAAAACACGTAACCCGTTATGTTTTTTATTAATAAACGGTTTTTTTTTGCAATTTCAATTCACCTGTTGGGGAATAAGAAAATTTCTGTTTTAAAAATTTTCGAAAATGCTGCGTCCCAAAGAACCCGTGCTGGGTGCCCAAAAGTCAAAAAAAACGTAACTGTTATGGTTTTTTAAAAAAAAAACGGGAATTTTTTTTACCCTTTTAAAATTTACCTGTGGGGAATATAGAAAATTTCGTTTTAAGATTTACGAAAGGCGTCAATGAACAGTGCTGGGGGGCGCAAAAAATCCAAAAAAAACGTAACTTTATGTTTTTGATAATAAACTTATTTTTTGCACCTTTCAATTCACCTTGGGGAATAAAAGAATTGGGTGTTTTAAGTTTTACGTAGATGCCCCGGGGTTTAATGAACAGTGCTGGTGCGCAAAAATCAAAAAAAACGTAACTGTTTTTGTTTTTAAATAAAACGTATTTTTTTCACCTTTCCAAATTTACCTGTGGTGAATAAAGAATTTGCTGTTTTAAGATTTTTCGTAAATGGCCCCGCCCTTTAAATGAACGGCTGGGTTCGGGAAAAATCCAAAAAAAACGTAACTGTTATGTTTTTTATATAAAAACGGGAATTTTTTGCACCTTTCCCAATTTACCTGTGGTGAATATAAAATTTTTATTTAAAAAATTTTCGTAGATTTTGCGTCAAGAACAGTGGGTGGGGGCGCAAAAGTAAAAAAACCCCTAACTGTTTTTTTTTGATAAAATAAAAAGGGATTTTTTTGGGACCTTTCAATTCACCGTGGGGAAAAATAGAAATTTGGGGTTTTTTTAAAAATTTTACTTTGATGCTTCGGCAAGAACAGTGCGGGGGTGCCAAAATCAAAAAACACTAACGTTATTTTTTTGAAATAATAAAAAAGGTATTTTTTTTTCACCTTTTTAAATTTACCTGTTGGGGAATATAGAATTGCTGTTTTTTAAAATTTACGTAGATGCTGCGTCAATGAACCGTGGGTGGGTGCGCAAAAGTAAAAAAACACGTAACTGTTAAGTTTTTTATATAAAAAAACGGGATTTTTTTTCACCTTTTTAATTCACCTGTGGGGAAAATAGAATTCTGTTTTAAGAAAATTTTCGTTAAATGCTGCGTCAATGAACAGTGCTGGTGCGCAAAAGTAAAAAAAAACTAACTGGAAATTTTGATATAATAAAAAGGGATTTTTGGGACCTTTTTAAATTTCCCCGTTTGGGGGAAAATAGAATTGCTGTTTTTTAAGATTTTCGTAGAAGCTGCGTCAAAAGAACAGTGCTTGGGGCGCAAAAATCAAAAAAAAACGTAACGTTATTTTTTGATAAAATTAAAAAGGAAATTTTTTTGGGACCTTTTAATTTACCGTGGGGGAAAATAGAATTGCTGTTTTTTTAAAATTTACGTAGATTGCTGCTCAAGAACAGTGGGTGGGGGCGCAAAAGCAAAAAACACGAAAACCCCGTTATGTTTTTTATTAATAAACGGGATTTTTTGCACCTTTCAATTCACCTGTGGTGAATATAAAATTTTCTGTTTTTAAGATTTTTCGTAGATCTGGGGTTTTAATAACAGTGCTTGGGGTGGGGCAAAAATCAAAAAACACGTAACTTTTTTTATTTTGATATAATAAACCGGGATTTTTTGCAAACCTTTTTAATTCAAACCCGTGGTAATATAAATTGCTGTTTAAGTTTACCCTAGATGCTGCGTCAATGAAAAGTGCTGGGGGTTTTCAAAAAATCAAAAAAAACAAAATGTTTTTTGTTTTTAAATAAAAACGGTATTTTTTGGCCCCCTTTCAATTCACCCTGGTGAAAAAAAAATTGCATTTTAAAAATTTACCCTAAATTCGCGTCAATGAACCCGGCTGGGGGGCAAAAGTCAAAAAAAAACCCTAACTGTTTTTGTTTTGATATAAATTTAAAAAATTTTTTTTTTTCAACCCTTTTAATTATTCCCCCTTGGTGAAATAAAGAATTGCTTTTTAAGATTTACGTAGATTGCGGGCAATGAAAAAGTGCGGGGGGTGCAAAAGTAAAAAAAAACCCCAACTTTTTTTATATGTTTTGGAAAAAAAATAAAAAAAAAAAGGTTTAAAAAATTTTTTTGCACCTTTCAATTTTTCCCCGTGGGGAAAAATAGAATTGGGGTTTTAAGAATTTTCGTAATGCTTTCGGCAAAAGAAAAAGTGCTGGGGGCGCAAAAAAATCAAAAAACACGTAACTGTTATGTTTTTTATATAAAAAACGGAATTTTTTTTCACCTTTTTAATTCACCTGGGGGTGAATTTGAATTGCTGTTTTTAAAAATTTTTCGTAAAATGCTCGGTCAATTTAACAGTGCTGGTGGGGCAAAAGTCAAAAAAAACGTAACTGTTTATGTTTTTGATATAAAAAACGGGATTTTTTGCACCTTTCAATTCACCTGTGGTGAATATAGAATTGCTGTTTTTAAAATTTACGTAGATGCTGCGTCCCAATTTAACAATGCTTGGGGGGCGCAAAAAAAAAAAAAACACGTAAAATGGGAATTTTTTTCGTACAAAAACAACCCGGTTTTTTTTGGGAACAAAAAACCTGTTTCTGACTACAAGAAAGCTTGGGTTTTTAATTTAACGCAAGGGATAACCCAAAATCACAGGGGGAAGGGTAAAAATTTAAAACCTATCTGAAATTATACTGAAAAATAAAAGTGGAATTTTTTTTAGCTAAAAAAAGAAAAAGCAGTTACAAGAAAAGATGTGTATCCAATATAAGTTCAGGCTGGCCCAATAACCAGGAAATTTTTTAATAGCAAAAAAAAATGTTAATAAAAAAGAAACTTTCCCCTACCAAAGGGCTACCCCTAAGTCCGGTGATTTTTTAACCAGTGTTCCCTTTTTAAAAAGAGGGTTGGGCCCGTGTTTTCCCCCCGGGGGCCCCCCCCCCCCGCCTCCCACCGCCTGGGCCCTTTAAAAGCGGGAGATGCGCTTTAAAATTCTCTAGCTAACTACAAAAAATGTTCAAATCCCTAATCAAAAAAAAAATTGGAAAGGGTCACAGCTAATAGTAGAGGGTTTTTCCCGTCAGAAATAACAAAATTTCCCCTGAAACTGTTTTGGGCACAAGCAAACGCAGGCCATCCCCCATAGACGCTAGAAAACACTGAGGGTGAAACAAAACGCTGTTCTAGGGAAAACGAGGTTTACGATTTTCCACCAATCGCAACCATACACATCCCCTTCCTTTACGCGGGACACACAAACCACCCTGCTCTATTTTGTAAACTGATTTGCTGGCCGCCAAAAATTTCAGAAAACGCCGAAAAAAAGGGCCCATCTTAAAAGATGAGCACAGATTTTAACCTTAATTATCGCATGATCTGGAAATTTCGATCACCATAAAAACCTTGCCAATTTCAACTTTGTCGATAAAAATCGCTCAACACTAATAGTAATCCCAGTGCATGGAAACTGCTGACTTTGCAGAAAGTAATAGAAATGCCTTAAAAAATCTCTCTCTTGTTATTATTCTGCATTTTGCAAATATAAATAATTTTGGTTCCTAATTGACCTAAAACGGGGAAGGTTTATTCTGATTTCATGTCAGAGAGACAGAAAAACCTGCAGATGGGGCTTTATATAGAGGGGATGGAAACTTCTGGTTTCAACTGTATTTGCATAAATTCTAAATCTACACTAAAGAAGGGAGAGTTTTTCCAATTTTATTATGACTACTATGGGGTAAAAGTTTGAGATGTTTCAATGCCCTTAACCACTACTCTGGCCTGTATCAGTGTATATTCACGTTGTCCTGGTTCGTGAATATAATGCCGAAGGTACAGTGGAGACTGACACGTTTTGAACTAAAGTCCTTAGTCATCATGTATCATGCATAAATTGTATTGTTCGAAACCGGTGGTCAAGTAGAGAGACACTTGTGTATTGTCCTTTGTAAAATAAACTTTGGAGCGGTGCCAGATTGTCTGTTTGCTTTGGATTAGTCCGGGCCTCGGAGCTGGGACTGTGATGTGTGGGTGAGGTGGGTGGAATGTTTCTATCACTGAAGACTGACACATAGTAACGCAAAAGCGTACAAGGAAGTATATAGAACAATTCAGTTATGTAGTATTCAGGGTCTGTGGAAATCGGGAAGGTTACAGTGTTACAGCCTCATCGGTTCTTTTTGTTCTTTTTTGCTGTTTTGGGTTTTTTTTGTGTAAATTCTTGTTTTTCTTTAGGTCCCAAAACATCTCGGTGAAGAGGCCACAAAAATCGCTATCGATCTCGGCTACAGACACATCGATTGCGCTTACATCTACGGCAATGAGGTTGAGATCGGCAGCGCCATTCGTGCCAAAATCGCAGATGGCACCGTCAAGAGAGAGGACATATTCTATACGGGGAAGGTAAAGAGTTTTTAACCTAAAAAGATCAAGAATTTTTTTATGTATTTCTTAACCAAACCTTCAAACCCACTACATCGACATGTTAGAGTTACATGATAAAATTCTGGCTGCATGAAGCCACCACTAGGGGGAGCTCATTGTATACTGTGCATACATGAAACTTAATGCTAAACTATTAACATCCTGAAAAATATTCAATTATATCAAGATCCAAATTTTTTTTATGTATCTCTAAACCAGGCCTCTAAACCCATTATATAGACACATTAGAGTTACATGATACAATTCTGGCTGCATGAAGCCACCAGTAGGGGGAGCTCATTGTATACTGTGCATACATGAAACTTAATGATAAACTATTAACATCCTGAAAGATATTAAATTATATCAAGATCCAGAATTTTTTTTATGTATCTCTAAACCAAACCTCCAAACCCCCTATATAGACACATTAGAGTTACATGATACAATTCTGGCTGCATGAAGCCACCAGTAGGGGGAGCTCATTGGATACTGTGCATACATGAAACTTAATGCTAAACTATTAACATCCTGAAAATATTAAATTATAATATTGAATTTCTAGTAATTAAATAATTCATTGATTTGTTTCTTATCTAGCTTTGGTGCACATTTTTCTCTCCCGAACTTGTCCGCAAAGGTCTGGAAAAGTCCCTGCAAGATCTTCAGCTGGAATACTTGGACCTGTTTATAATGCACTTTCCTTTCTCCCTCAAGGTAGGTAAGATGCACAAAAAAACCACATATTTCAGAAGGAAGATGTTCCTGTAATTTTAATATTGTATGAAGGGGCTCTAAAGGGGGTGTATTCACCCTAGACTCTATAGGATATGCTATCAACGTTTGAAGGTGCAGGTCCTAGAGATGTGAACAGGATCCTGAAAGTTTTGGCTCAGGATTGAGACACAACTCTCCATTCTGTTCTATGGGAGTTCTGAGTTATAGAAACACAGTGCTCACTTGTAATGGGAACTCCCATAAAAACAGAAGGGAATAAAGCGCAAGTATGACTGAATCTCCATTTCCCCGAGCCGAAATTTTTGAGGGTCCGTTTTTCCAAAAGGGGGGGCA
>JAODAL010084679.1:0-10841 GCA_025379985.1 Phyllomedusa bahiana
TGGGGGTCCTAAATAGTTAAACAGCAGAAATCGGTGCCAGCTCAAATCTCTGCTGTCACTGGTGGGTGTCCGCTGTATCTAAAAGTTGGCACTTGTGGGGTATGGAGTAAGTTCAGTAAGCGAGCCCACTCCATATTCTGTTAGCATTGCCATGACATACTAAAACACATACTCGCCAACTTTTGAAAGTGGCCATCGGGGAGAGTTGAAGCTACAGCATGCTACACACCAAAATTTTTTGGGCCATGCGCTCTTAGGCTATGTTCACACGGTGTATTTGCAGGGCGTAATTACGCCCTGCAATTACGCCGTGTAGGACGGGGGCGGGGCGGGAGCGGAGGAATGAGCGGGGGGCCGGCGCTTCGCCGACCCATAGACAATCACTGCTAGCGGCGCGTATACGCCGCTAGACAGTGACCTGTCAATTATTAGGAGACGTAATCCATAGTTCTCAATGAGAACTGTGAATTACCGTAATGAATGGGCCGTTTTCGGCCCGTAATTGGCGCACTTCGGCGCGTAATTACGGACCGAAATACGGCCTATTTTAAGCCGTGTGAACATGGCCTTAATATCAAACCACACCTTCACAAAAGGTCACATCCATTACAGCCAACTGTGTAATGGCTCTGGAAGAAAGCTTATTGAGAGGTTTAGCATCACCCAGTTGTCCTGGACGTTGAAAAACCTATCCAGCATCCAGGAGAGCTGGGAGATGCTGCCAAACTGCGCTTGAACCTAAACCATTACACTACTACCAATAGTTCAACCATACAGTGACATATATTGGTAGATACCAGTGTACCCAGGCTTTGAAGACTGTATATTACCTCCATACAGTGACCACTTAGTGGAAGACACCAGTGTACACAGACTCTATAGACTGTATATTACCTCCATACAGTGACCATATAGTGGTAGATACCAGTGTACACAGGCTCTGCAAACTGTATATTAGTGACCTTATTGTGGTAGACACCAGTGTACACAGGCTCTGCAGACTGTATATTACCTCAATGCAGTGACCTTATAGTGGTAGGTACCAGTGTACACAGGCTCTACAGACATTTAAGTGATTATAGTGCAGTTACAACTAGAGACTCAACAGAAACATCTTTCTTCCTCTCTTTTCTTCTCCCTCCTGTAAAGACCGTCATGATGACTTCTCCCGACCACGGCATGTCCCTGCAAAATTTACCACCCAAACATCATAAAATCCTAATTTTTTCAGCACTTCCTTATCTGTGCTCCCTATCTACATGGGGTGATAAGTGGGGAGGTTATGGGGTGATAGGTGTGCTGGCTTACACCAAGTCAGAGCGATAGTAATGGAGAGGCATCTGTCAGACACCTTCATTGCTAACACTGGAAGTAAATGGAAAAAAACACAAAAAACTTTTCAACGTCCAGGAAACCTGGGAGACGCCCATCGGTAATACTCAGTTTTCCATGATAGGAAATTTGGGTGGGGGAGGGAGTGTCACCCAGTTTTCTCAGATGCTGGTGACTATTGCATACGGACAAAACCTCCAGACCTAGGCCCTTCACTCCCTGCGGACCTGTATCCTGCCCCCTGCGACCTCTGGAGAGAGACCACAGGAAGCAAGAGCAAGGGACAGGTGACAATGGGAGCAAATTCTGGCCCCCGCGACCACCGGAGACATGTTGCAGGGGGGAAGAGCAAGGGGCAGTCTCCTGCATCCTGCACCCTGTGTTCAGAATAAAGTGATTTAAAAAAAACACCAAAACACTAAAAAAAAAAACTAAAAAAAAGTTTTACTTAAATAGTCCCTGACAACATCACTCGTTGACAATTTATTGAAGAAATGGATCCAATGCTGGTCCAATATACTTACAGTCTGTTGCAGTCCAATGAGTCCAAAGTAGTTCAAATGGGAAAACCTGTGGAAAAATGGCAACAAGACAAAAAAAAATGACAGCTAAACTCTATCCTTTTCACCCTTTGAAGATCACGGTTTCTGCGGATCTTGTAGGTGTAGGGGATGGAGTTCAGGTTGTACAGTATGATTTTGGGGGGTACAGGCCACAGCTACAACACAATCTCCAGAGGATTGTTCCTCTGTCTCTCTCCACCAAAATTTTGTGACTATAAGTTGTGACCTGTACCACTTTCCCAGCCTCCACCCTCTATTGTTTTATAGTGGCCTAGAGCCAACACAAAATTCAACACCCACCTATCACTGATAACCCTTTACCTCCACCTGTTGCCTCAAAGGGACTTTGCACAGAGGTATTGAGGTGAGACATAGGGCCACATGTATGAACCTGTTTAGGTCTAAAACTCACTTTTTTGCCATAGTTTACTATGGGACTAAAGAGTGAGTTTTAAGACCTAAACAGTTTCATGTGGCCCATAGGGAGGACTGGAACATTGAACATTGTAACATATTTGTGTGGCAATAATCTGCATGGACTAGTCACAGCCGGGAGAAGTCATCATGGCCATCTGGACAGAATAGAGAAGAAGAGGGAAAGAGAACAACTCCTATCAGAGAAGATGTCACCTGTCAGTCTCTGGATGTCAGTGGCTATTTTGTTTCAGTGTTGGATCAGTGCTGTACTCATGGTCATTTGATGTTGACCTAAGCTGGAGTCTGACCATTCTGTGATTCTATTGATAGGTATTTGTAGGTTATATAGGGGGCTTATTTAGTGGCAGCATACACTTGTCCCTTTTTGCAAAAGTGAGTGCATACTGCTCCCTGACCCTGTGATTAGGGGTTTCTCCCCACCACTTTTACTTTCTCACTGGCATTTGTAGCGTTATTTTAGAAAGTGGTGAGGTGCGTGACCAAGGGAAATGTGGAGGTGGATATTTCATGTGAAATAGAATGATCCAACGACAATTTACTCCATATCCAACCATTAGTCATTTGCACTCCTAGTTATATCGAGGGTAGCACACAGGTTCTACGTACTGTTAATGGTTTCAAATGGGAAGAGTGTTTTTCCTGGGTGACATGATGTGTGAGCTTTATATTCATGTATTCCACATGAGTTAGCAGTGATTGCTCTAGCCTACCATCCTTATAATTTTAGTAACTATACAGAAGAACGTATTGAATTTATTTTTGATGTAGTAAAGTATTTATTAACCAATAATTTATTTTCTTTAATCAAGGAATATTTTCTACAAATTCAGCACCGATGGGGGCCAAATTCTCCTCCTCCCTGGCCAACTTGTAAATGGCTTGGTGGAAGGAAAAATGTATTATATATCTTATAACCCTTTTATCAGATATATACAATATTATAGTCATTATATAGATGTTCTCCTAGTTGTATGGTCAGGCAATGCTTCTGATATGTATTCATTTGTGTCCTATATCAATGGAGAGGAATTTTTTCCTAGATATTTTGCTTTCATCAAAGGGATCTAGGGCAGTCGGCAATACAATTCTACATGCCTCCGGCAGTCATCCGAAACACACTATGCGTTCTATCCCGGTTGGTGTGTTTTACCTGGGTGAAGAGAGCCTGTTCAGATGATACAACTACAGCTGAACATCTTAGACAAACTAATGAAAGACTAGGGGCTAAAAGTTATCCTTCTTGGAGCCTAGATACATCACAAAGAAGTGTAGCTCAAAACGATAGAAGACTTTTAACTGTGAGCGTAGAAATAATGTTGAATATCATAACAATATATCATGTTTGGTTACCTTTTCTACTACACAGAGTATGTTTCCACAGTGTATTTGCAGAGCGCAGCGCATTTCACCACGTATTTGCACTTTATACGCAGCAAAATGCGCGCCGCAATTACGTAATTCATAGCTCTCATAGAGAAATATGAATTACGCGTCAACTCGACGGGCGTACAATCCAATCGTGTCGTACGCCCGGGGAGAGAAGTGACATGTCAATTGTTTGCAGGGCTTAGGCTATGTCCACACGGCTTAACTGCGGGGCGTACAGTACGCCCCGCAATTACGCCGGGTGTTCAGGAGCTCGCGAGATGCGGGGGGCCAGCTTAGACTGTTATACTTGGCGTAAATAAAAATGACATGTCAATTATCTTCCAGAGCATACTATTCAATTGGCATTGTACACCCGGAGAGAGGAGGCGTAATCCATAGTTATCGTAATGATTGGGGCACATTTCACCCGTATTAGAGCGCAGTATGCTCTCAATACGTGGCAAAATGCGTCCCAAAATAAGCCGTGTGAACATACCCTTATACACCGCTGACAATGCGTGTGAATGGGGCCAGCCAGGGTTCAACCCCCCCCACCACCACCCACTCCCAATGTACTTTGGAAGTACGGTGCTGTTTAGTGCGTGCTTACCAAAACACCCGGCGTATTGCAGCGCATACAGTATGCGCCCCAACACGCTGTGTGAACATATCCACATCGTTACCATTCCCATATCATTAGTCAAGATCAAACGATCGCAAACATCCTAGAAGATGGTCTTGGATTTGTCTCCAGAAAGTGTAAATCCTTGGGTACTATTTTACCCTCAATTATGTATAGAGATGTGACACCTTCTTCCATTTGGTAATTGGTGAGGGGTATTTCAGATGCAGCGGTAACTGCTGTGGTGCTTGTAAGTGTACCAACAAGGCTACCCAGGGGCGGGATAATGGGTAGGTGTGGTAGGCGAACCGTAAGGCGCCACTTTATTCCAGGCTGAAATTGGGGCGCAAGGAGGCATGAAATGGGCTGAATTTTCTATTTGGGGGGCACTTTTTGCCTTATTTGCCTAGGGCACCAGAATACCTTGTCCCAGCCCTTAGGCTAGTCAATTTACTTCACATGAAGGTTTTACTTTGAATCCCTTTCTGACACAGGACTTATGGGTAAATTCTGGTGCCGGTAAGGTTCTATGTTGTGGGATTACTCAGTTTGTCACTGCGATCGGCACCCCCGCGGCAAGATCGGCAAGAACATGCCAGCTAAAAGCCTTATGAAGCCTTCCACCCTGGCCATGTATGCATTTCTAACACTTCCTGCCCCATCTTTGAACACTGCATTGTTTATATAATGCAGAAGGGTGCACTAATAATCATGCCCCCTAGTGGTCGAGTACCCAGGAAAACTTAAAGTTAAAGGGGTTTTCTTACAATGCAGTTTCACACCACAGCCAACTTTAGAATCACATAAACTGTTCAGGCTCTGGGCAGGTCTATAACATTGACTGACACATCAGCTCAGCTGTGCCTAGCTATTTCTGTTACACTGACAACAAATGCAAGAGATTTATAAAGTGTAGTAATCAGGCTGCAGAGCTCTAAAGGGTGCATGCATAGCTAAATGAGAGGCTTTCAAAGTCTGTAGCTAGATATAAGACTCTGGAGGAGGGGACTCACCATGGTCCTAGTGAGTGACTGACAGCATCTTAGAGCAATGAGAGATAAGAGAGAGCAAGGAGATGTGGGGAGAGATGGTCATAAGGAGAGAAACCTCTGTGCTCTATGGGATATGTTCAACGGCTTAATTGCGGGACGTATTACGCCACCGCAATACGACCGTGTGGCGGGGGCAGGGCGTGGAGCGGGGGAGTAAGCAGGGGGCCGGCACTAGCCTGCCATATGACTACCTGCTAGAGGCAGCGTATACGCCAGCATAGAAAGTGAAGCGTGTATTATCTACCCGCCCGGACGGATTCGCCGTGCAGGGAGAGGAGACGTCAATCCATATTCTCTATGAGGACTGTGGATTACCGTAATGAATGGGCCGTTTCGGCCCGTATTGGCGCACTTCGGCGCGTAAGTTTCGGACCGGAATACGGCCCATTTTTTATGCCGTGTGAACATGGCACTAAGATGGAGATAACATTTTCTTTTATCTCCGACAAAAAGAGAAAAGCATCCCACAAAGCAAATTATTTTAACAAATTCTCAATATCTGATCACTACAATGGATTAAAGACTAAGCATTGGTAGTGAGAAAACCCCCCTTTAAAATAAAAAAGTTTAAACGTTATAAAAATTAAAATTTAATAAGGTCACAACATTCACACTCATTTTGCCATTTAATAAATAAAAGAAATAAATAATAAAAAATGTAAACTTAATTGTATCGTACTTCTGTAAAGTTCTGTCTTTTAAAATATAACATCATTCATCCCCATATGATGATAACCATAGACAAATTAAAATCCTGGTGCCAAAATAACGATTTTTTTTTTTGTCAATTCACGTCTTCCCCTAGAATTGAAATTAAAAGTGATCAAAAAGTAAATTTATCCAAAAATGGTACCGGTAAAAAGTACACTTCAGCCCGCATGTATTGGATTTTTTTTTACACTACAAAAACATAACAACAAGCCCTAAATATTGGTATTGTTGTAATCAAATCAACCTGCGGAATAACAAATAATAAATTCATTTTTACGGAGTGAAACACTGCAAAAACAAACCACGCAAAAATCATGGCGCAAGTAAGTTTTTTTCAACATTTCACCTCTTTTAGATTTTTTTTCTGAATTTCAGTCAGTAAATTCTATGGTACGGTCAATGACCACCATTTAAAAATACATCTTGTCCCGCAAAAGAAAAAGCCCCATATGTTATGTAGATTGAAAATAAAAAGTTAGAGCTCTTGAAAGGTGTGGAGGACAAAACACTAAAAGCCACATATTATTCATGACCGGCTATCAGGAAGGGGTTAATATAAAGAGTTCAGCAATGGAATTCCTGCAATTATCGTATGTGGTTGCACTATCCGGAGTCTAAGAAACGTATTTATGAACACTTCATGAATGACAGGAAACCCAACTCACACTCACCGATTCAGGTGCATCCAGCATTTTCGCCACCCGTAATCATGGAAATGTCTCATCCCATTGAAAGGGTTAAGGGGTTGTTCACTACAACGATTGCTTTTTATGTTAAAGATCTTTCAAAATCAAGTCAATTTGCAATATGTGTCCTTTAACACCTGTCCTACCTATTCCTAGATATCCCCCTTCTTGTATGGGCTGCCATAGCTCCTCTCTGTTCGCTATAGCATACTGACCTGTGTGAGCTATTTTTTTTTTTTTTTTTGCCCTTCTTGGATTAGGCTGCCAGCAATGGTTGCTATAGCTACGACCTGGTTTCTACTACAGCATAGTAGAAGACACAGCAAACACGCCCTGAATTCAAAAAGTGAATGCAAAAGAACAAACAGGAATGAGGTGAGAATAATCTATGTAGTGAGACAATCCCCTTTTTAAGTTGGTCAACAGGAGGCAACAAAGCATCAAGGCTGCTGCTCCATGAAGTTTATTGGATGATCCAAATGTATACTTGAGACCTTGGGTTCTATATTCTGAAACGATCTATTACACCCTGATGGATCCGTAACATCTAATTTTAGTTTTGTTTCTGCCACATATTTACATATATTACTTGTTTAACCTCTTGATTGAAGCTGCTCTGATTTCCAGTGGTTAATATCTGCACATGTTAAAGAGGAGTGCAATGCAACTTGCCAACGATCTTACATATTAATGGTTTTAATTAATTTACTCTATATGCAATGAATAAGGGCATGAGTCTGAAAATGCTGTCAGCGATGTGTGCTATATCACTTGTCACCATGATTGTGACTTATAAGGAAGAATCCATGATTTCTCTTGGTGCTGGATCGTCCTGCTATTTCAGAAGTATGTAACACCAAAAGGAAAAATTTCTGTCCCCTGCAACCGCCCTGTGTGGATTTTAATATTGCGGGAATACTGGTGGGTACAATCTTTTTTCCTTTGATTATTGTATGGGGACTGGGGGGCTGTTTTTTTTTAGTCCCTTTCCCAACCCCTGTGGTCAACCATGTTTTTATGACGGGTAAAAACTGTGTACATTCGATGAGTAGGGCAAAATAATCTGAATTTGGGACTATATTTGCCTTTAGAAATTATGGCCCCCATTATTGTACCGCTACGGATTTTTTGGATTTTTTTTTTAAAGTATCCCAAGGTACCATGAACAAGGAGCATAAGGGGCATCATGGGGTAACGTAAACTGCGCTGTACCCATAGCAACCCAAATTTGAACTCATAGAACCGAGCCCCTAGCAACCCCTTAGGCTCTAGGACAATAAAAGACCATGCAAACATTTAGAGTTGATTTTATTTTTATTTTGCTGAAGAAACATTTTAAAAATGGCTTAAAAGGGATATGGGTCTGACTTTATTGTGAGCTTTTAAATTTGGTTGCATGAGCTCTAATTGGGTTTTAGGGGTCTGTTGGGTTGCTATGGGTGGCAGACGTTTTTCATAAAACAGCCCTTGTTTCTGCACAATTTACGCACAAAAATAAGTGTCAAAAAAAAGCATCAAACGGCCCTTGTTTTCTATGGGAAAATACATACACCCTTAGTGCACATGGTGTCTTTTTTTTAAGTGTCATTTGATGTGTTGCATGACAATGAAAAAAAATACATTTTTGGTTCGTTTAAAGTGTTTTTTAAAGTAGACGTTAAAAATATTGCGCCTCAAAAAAAATTTTTATAGTGGGTGCCCACGGAAGTCCTAACCCGACCTCCAACAGAAAAAAGAAGAATCCCAGCACTCCCCCAAAAAATGAAAAATTTGTGATAAGATTTTTTCACCCTGTCCCTTGCAACGTTTCAGCCCTGCAATAGGGTTTCTGCGGATTCTTTGTTTTACGTTTTAAAATAGAGATTTAACAGAGTTGTACAAAATTTTAACAAAAAATTCATGTTTTGCTGTTTCATATTTGTGCTTTTTTTGATGTGAAACTCTTACGATTCTTAGTAAAATACACACATACTCAAGGCAAAAATGTGCGTAATTTTAAATGCATTTTGTCATGCACTTTTGAGACTTTTTTAATCTTTTTTGGCAAAGTTATTTATGAAATTTTAATGCGATTTTCAGATACCAATACTTTTTTTTTGATTTTTTTTTTTCAATACATATCAAAATACAGCCTTTTTAAACACCCACAAAACAATTGGGGCCTTTATATATATGAAAAATGTTAGCAGTAAAGATTGTCCCTTTTTTGCCCATGCAAAACCCAAACAAAGCTCCCTTTTCTTTCATATCTGCTCTGGATAAAAAAAAACGGGGAAATCTGGTCGGGTTTCTATGGCTCTGGTCGTTTTATGAGCTCTGTTTTTTGCTATGAGCATGGCGTTTGCTATGACAACAAAGAAAATCTTCCTGTAGACAGTTTTCATACATAAGGCCCATGGTGATTTTTTTTGTGCTTTTTTGTACCCCCCCGACATGTTTCTCCCATTTTTTTTAGACTTACATAACGCATTAAAGCTGCACCCTTGCAATTTATTATTTCCTGAAAACAATAGGGTCCTATTGATGCATTTTTGTGAGTGTATTTTGGTTTATAAAGTACCCCAAAATGTGCATTTTCGCTTTAAAAATATGCTAAAAAAGCTTTGTGAAAACCCCACCTAACGTAAAAAAAAAAAAGCGTAAAACAAAATGATGTTGGCTAAAATGAAAAAACGCAGAAATATGATAAAAAAAATAAAAAATACATCAAAATGCACGAAAGGGCAAAAGAAGAAAAAAAAACAAAAAAAAACACAAAAGAAAAGTATGCCATGAATTCCACAAATTTCTCTTCACAATAGCACATAGTTTTCGCATTTTTTTCCACGTGTGAATCTAGTTTACTGTCTTTTTACAGGGATTTTTTATATATACAAATGTGTACAGAGCTAATGGCACAATTCAAGGTGATCCCCACAGTGTCTGGGATTTTTTACTGACGAACCTCTGTTTTGCGATGTGTTCTATAGGCTGGTGGGCAGGAAAGCACCGGGCCCGTCACTTGCGTGGGGGGCCCCAGTCAGGGCATTTAAATGAGCTGACTGCCCCGTGGCCTTGCATTTTGGGGGGGTCAGTATCTAACTCTGCACAGATGTTTTACAACTGCCGGGAAAAAGTGCAGGGGGGGGAGCACAATTTCCCGCAGGCCAGCTCTCGGGGGAATACAGGGACCCTTTTCCCACCCCGCATTCTTAATCGTTATATTACACAACACTCAAAAAGAGCGCTGTATATACAGATTTCTTAACCTTCGGGTAGCTGCTGGGACTAACCGACCCAATCAGCTCTGCAGTGAAATGGGGGGTGTATTTTCCCCAAAGGGGGTTATGTAGGCCCCGTACAGGGGAAAATTGCACAAAAAAAAATTATGTAAAAAAACCCCCCAAGGGCCTTTTTCACTTTGGAGGTGCAATTGTAATAATATAACATAAAATAAAAACCCAAAAAAGAAATTAATAAAAAAAAACCTACAGCTGAAACCACAACGCCCCGGACAACCCTAAAATTTTCTATCACCATATTTTTGAATGTCCGTGGAAAAGGACCCTTATTTTTGCCCATTTTTTCTTTAGGGTATGTTCACACGGCTTTTGACTCCGGGTTTTGGGTCCGTTTTTTGCTGCGTGTGGATTCGTTTGTTCGTTTTGGTCCGATTCTGTAGTACTTTGGTGCAAATTTTTTGATACAAAAAGGGGTCCAAAACGGATCAAAACCCCTGTAACGGATTTGGGAGTGGGTCCCCTGGCCACCGCAGGGGGATAGTAAGCCCCGCAGGGAACGGAATCTAAGTGCCCCCGGTTTTCCCAGACCCGCCGCAAACGGGGATGGACTTGCTGCGGCTTTAGGCTACCAGGTCGTCCCCCCCGAGTGACTTTTCCTGCGGGGGCAGCCGAGGTGCAGCGAGTACAAAAACGTAAACCAAGAATCGTATGGGGGGCAGGGAGTAGGTCGGGGGAGGCGGCTATGGTTTTGTGGGCGTGGGGGAAAGGGGAAAGGTTGGGCAAGGGGGCAGAGGTTCGGGGTCGAGAAACGTGCAAGGCTGGTACCGGGAAGGGTAATAGACTAACAG
>JAODAL010084680.1:0-10841 GCA_025379985.1 Phyllomedusa bahiana
CAAAAAACTCTTTCCCAAAAAAACCCCGGGAGACCCCGTACCACTCAAAAATTTAAACCCTTTAGAGACGTCAAGGTTCCCAAAATTTTTTCAGCAACCATCCCGGGAAAAGGGGTTCGTGACTAAAAACATGAAAATCCGAACTAGGGAATCACAGCAAAACAAATTTTCGAAACGTACCCGGGGCTGGATCAAAGTTTCTAGTTGAGTCACTTTATTGTCCCAAACCCACGGACCAGATACCACAAGCAATCACTAAGGGGGAGACATCAAATGGCCAAGGGCAGTTAAATACATAAATCATCAACTTACCGAAAACCTTTTGGGAGGCGCAGCCCTCAATTTGTATCCCCGGTTCCTCAAACCCCGGGGCAGTTTCGGCCCTTGGCATCGGGATCCCCCTCAGGTCACGCCCCCGGATCGGCCCATAATGTCGGGGTCTTTCCCAACTTTGGGGGGTCACCCTTTTGCCCCGGTATTTCCAAAATACATGGGAGGAAACATATGGGCCGATAAAAGAAACTGACAGACCGGGTTCGGGGTAAAATTTCGTTCATGTTCCAAGCACAACTGAACTGACAGAAACTTCACACACATTTTTGATAAACAAAAACAAGATAAGCAAAAAGGGCGGGAAAGAAGAGAGGAACGGATTTATGTCCAATTTAGAAACTTTTAAGTAAAGTTCATTGGTCCACGCTGTCTCTGGGAAAAGTCTCACCCAAAACTTCAGTGATTTTCCATTTTTTAAAGCCTTTTTTCAGAAAGAACTGATAACAATGTTACACCCTTGGGGAAGCCGAACCCGGGATGTCACGCCTGCCATGCCCTTTTTTAGCTGAGATGCCCTTTTAAAGGAGCAAAAACCTTCTTTATTGAAAAATGTGGGAAATCTTTACAGAAAATTAAGTTGGTTAATATGAGAGAATACACACAGGGAAAAAAACTTGGGATTTCACATTAATAAGCAAGTGCATATTATTTTCAAACCTTTTTACCTTCAACCCAAAAACCCCCAAATTTAAAGTCCTTGTCAGGCCCAAAGATGAAAAAAAAAAAGTTATTGCCCCCCAAGAAAATCATCACAGCGAAAAAAAAAAAGGGTTTTCAAACAAAGGGAAAAATCTCTAACACATCCATTTCACAAAGATAACTCCAAAAAAAACTACACGCCCGCAAAAATGGTTTAATTTTTTTCATTTTTTCAAACCGCACATAGAATTTTTTTGGGGGGGTTTCCCATATTTTTCTATTTTGTTGTGGATACAGACCACGGGGGACAAATCCTGCAGCCCGGAGTATTCAGGCTTCCCCCCAAAAAAGAGGAAGGAAAAGAGCGGGGCCTGAATACCCAACAAGGACCAACAGGGGCAAGATGGGGAATTGAACTTACAGACAAGCGGCCACTCCTCCGGGGAAGCACACATCCGAAAAGGTTGTGCACACTGCCCAGCTAACATTAAGTCCCCACTCGGGCCACCCCCCCAGTGGGTCGGGGCAGCATCCCAAAGACACTACTCTGGCACTGCTTTTATTAAAAAACCCCTGCCTCTTGGGTTTTTCCAATGTTGCTGTAGGAGACATCATAGCCTTTTCCTCCATAGGATATTGGGACAGGATCTCCTCTTCTGTGAGGGGAGTTTATGGAGACTCAAAACACTAGTCTACTAAACTATGGGGGGCTCCTCTTTTGTGTGTTTGATAGGGGGGACATCATAGACTATCCCCCCATAGAATGTAGGGAGCAGGGTTTCCCTTTTATATGTGAGTGTACAGAGACATCTAGGAGCTAAACTGCAACGAGAACAGAAAGCAGGGTTCCTCCCCTGTGTGCACGTAGGGAGATATCAAAGCACTTATCTAAACCATAAATCAACTCTGTATAATGTCCTCCACCCTCTCTGAGGGATTATAGAGAAAGAGGAACAGAATCTCCTTATTTGTGTGCTATGACGGATACATCATAACAACACCCCTTTTAAAAGAGAATTGGGGAGCGGACTTCTCATCGGGGGGGGGCATGATGGGAGACATCAAGCAGGTATCTCCACCCTTTAACGACAAGTAAAAAACGAGAGGGGGACGCAAGGGGGGAACTGTGAAAAATCCATTTTCAAGAAATAAAAAGGCCAGAAAAACTCACGTCATGTACAGGACTACATGTGTCTGCTTACCCAAAAGTCACATAAATTTCAGATCCGGGCTGCAGAAATGGGGGTTTTGATAGAGGGGGGTTTTCCCACTCTATTTATTGAGCACAATTGACCTAAATTTATCTACATACCCATGGATGGGTACCCTAAAACAAAAGCACCCATCGAAGCAACTTAAAGAGAACCTGTCACATAGGTTATGCCACCCTTGCTGAGGGCAGCACAAGCCACTGTAGTGACTGGCATTCAGTTTTCAAATTTTTGTCCTTTTTTATTCTGTAAGATGCTGTAGTTTTAGAGTATTTAATGCTCAAATCTGGCAGTTTGCAGCCCCGCCCACCCACAGCTAGGCCTGGCAGTTACTCACATATTTCTATCTATTCAAAGTCATAGGCTAATCATTTATGAGTGAGTGTGTCGGGCTTACAGTAGTTCACCATACGCAGTAGGATTAGCAGAGGTGCAGTTACATATGTCTGCTCCGGTTCCTCATAGACAAAGGTTAAAAGGGGTCATGACACCGTTGCCTGGGGCCCCATACACAGTGGGGTTAGAAAGGGTGCAGTGACATCCGTCTGCTCCCGGGCTGCAACACATGGGGTTAGCAGAGGCATGACCCATCTGCTCCGGGCGCATAAAATAGGGTTAGCAGAGGGCAGTGACATCCTCCCCAGGGCCCCATACAAGTAGGGTTACAAGGGCATGACATCTTCTCTCCAGGCCCATACACAGTATTAAAGGGGTGAAAGAAAACCGCTGCCCGGGCTCATACACAGAGGGTTAAAGGTCAGTGACCTCCATCCCCCCGGGGGACCCATACACATAGGGTTAGCAAGATGCAGTGACATCCCTCTCCCGGTCCTCATACACAGAGGGTTAACAGGGGTTCAGTGCACTGTAGGTTCCGGGTCCCCTTACAAAAAGGGGTTAGAAGGTGCAGAACACCCCTCGCTCCGGCCCCTCATACACATAGGGTTTAGCAGAGTTCAGTGACACCGTCTGTTCCGGGTCCCCATACACAATAGGGAAGTTTTGAGCGATTATTACGACAAAGTTGAAACCACGTTTTTATTTGATCGAAATTTTCAGATCATGCGATAATTGGGTTAAAAATCTGGCATCATCTTTTTAAGATCGGCCTTTTTTCCGGCGCCCCCTGTCTTTTTTGGGGGCCAGCAAATCACTTACAAAAATAGGCAGTGAGATTGTGTGCGACGCATGTATGGGATTGTATGGTTGCGTTTGGCTGAAAAATCACATACCTCGTTTACAAGAACACCCTTTCCTGTTCACCCTCATTCACTCACCTCAGAGCAGTGGGATGTGCGCTTGCCGGTCCAACCAGCCCAAAATTTATTTATTTCTTCACGAGAAAGCTCTACTTTTACTGTGATCCTTACAACTTAGTTAGATTAGAGTGGAAGATTTTATTTGTGGTAAGAATTTTAAGGAGCATCTACACTAAAAGTCCGGGGGGAGGGGAAAAGGGGGGCCCCCCGCGGGCGAACACAACAAGCTCTAAAAAATACTGGATAAATTTCCCCAAAGACTTATGAGACATTGCACTGAAATAGTTTTAATTATTAACAGTTTGCTTTTGAAATATTTCCGGTATTGGGGGCAGCCTGAATTTATATTAGGATACACATTTTTTAAAAGTAACGCAGGTTCTTTGTTGGGTGCAAAACCCACTTATTACAGTATACATTTCAGAAGGTTTCATTTTCAATTTTGCCCATTCCAGTTTTGTTGATAATCCACCTTGCAGTTAAATTAGAATCCAGCAATTTGTAAAGCACAGGTTGATATTCCCAAAAAATCCCTTTTTTATTACCCGAATAAATTTCAATACTGTTTTTTGACTTGGCGCACTACAGCTTTTTTCTTTGGGCACCATGCACTTAATTGTAAATACTGCAATTTTTTGTCACAACAGTGAATTGATGGGTCCAAAAACATACCTTTTATTATCCGAATACATTACAGACCCCGGTTTTTTTTATTTTGGCCACAACAGTTTCGTTCATTAGGCCCCTTTGCACTTAAATGTGAAAAGAAAATTTTTGTATCACCCCAGTGAATTAAAAGTGCCAAAAAAACCTTTTTTTTATCCAATCATTACAGTAGTTTTTTTTTGCACTTTTGCCCAGTCCAGATTTGTTGATAGACCCCTTGCATTTAAATTTTTGAATCGCAATTGTTATTACCACAGGAATTGATAGGTGCCAAAAAATCCCTTTTTTACCGAATACTTCAGATACGGTTTTTTCACTTTGGCGCACTACAGCTTTGTTCATTGGGCACCTTGCACTTAAATTTTAATACACAATTTTTAGTCCCACAGGGTAATTGAAAGGTCCAAAAAGCCTTTTTAAAACCGAATAATTTTCAGATACTTTTTTTTTGATTTGGCGCACTACAGCTTTGTTCATTGGGGCACCTGCACTTAAATTTTAATACTGAAATTTTTTGTAGTCACCACAGGTGAATTTGATAGGTCCCAAAAATACCTTTTTTAAACCGAAACATTACAATACTTTTTTTTGTTTTTGGGCGCACTACAGCTTTGTTCTTTGGGCACATTAGTTAAATGTGAATACCAATTTTGTAGTCCCACGGGTAATTGAAAGGGCCAAAAAACCTTTTATATCCAATACATTCGATATGTGTTTTTTTTCACTTTGCGCGGGCCAGTTTTTGTTCTTTAGGCCCCTTGCATTTAAATGTGAATACAGCATTTTGTAGTCACCACGGGTGAATTGAAAGTCCAAAAATCCCTTTTAAATTACCGAATAAAATTCAGATACTTTTTTTTTTCATTTTTGGCGCAGTAAGTTTTTGTTGATAGATCTACTTTGCAGTTAAATGTAATACAGCAATTTTGAGTCACCACAATAAATTGAAAGGTGCCAAAAATCCCTTGTTTTAATCCAAACATTTCAGATACTGTTTTTCACTTGGCCACACAGCTTTGTTCATTGGGCACCTTGCATTTAAAATGTAAATCGAAATTTTTGAGTCACCTGGTGAATTTTGAAAGGTGCCAAAAATACCTTTTTTAAAACCGAAACTTTTCAGATACGGTTTTTAACACTTTTGGCGCAGTACACTTGTTGATAGATCTCTTGCATTAAAAAGTAAATACAGAAATTTTGTAGTCACCACAGGTGAATTGAAAGGGCCAAAAATACCTTGAATTATCCGAAACTTTTCAATACTGTTTTTTCATTTTGGCGCAGGCCAGTTTTGTTGAAGACACTTTGCATTAAATTTGAATACAGCGTTTTTGTTTTGATTTGAGAGTTTTGAAATAGCTGTGAATGCCGCTTTTAATAAAGATTTTCCCAAAAACTCTTCCAACCTTCTCAAATTTTTATATTTCTGAACATGGACCGAAATTCATGGAAACAGCAAAGAGGGGGATAACATGGAGGTAGGGGTACGAGAGAAGGTCTCCTTCCTGCGGCGCAACACCAGCCAGCGGATCGTCAGTGCGGGACCTCGGGCCTGCACGCGGGCAGGGCCCTGTGAATCCATAACAAAGTGTCGCAATCGCCCCTCATGGTAATGCAACCTGCATCCACAGTCTTACCTCCCTCCTCCCAGTCACGGCCACAAAAGCGTCACCAAAAACACCAGCAACCATCCAACATGAAGCCCCCCAAAATGTCAACTCGTGTACCCACCACTGTGGATAATCCATTTCTAAAGACTTCTTTGATAAAAAACGTTTGGGGTCAGAAGCTTTTTTAAAAGCAAGGGCCAAAGAGATGATTTTCTCTGCTCTGACCCCATTTACTGAGCCATCAGGGGAGGAGAAGAACCCGGGTCAATCGGCAAAATCCCGGGCGGTCGGCAACGCCTTGCAGCCCTCTTGCTTCAGCTCCGGGATGCAGAATGTCGGGACGACGCAGTCACCTGTTTTTGAGATATATTGACTTTCTCCAACTGGTCTTTTTAGCAAATTTGCTTGCGAGCGTTTACACGGGCGAGGAGAAGACGATGGGTAGTGTCAGTACGGGTTTTCCCCCCCCAAAAGGAGAGGGCGGTCGCAAAGTCTCTGAAATGATTCCGCCACCACGGGCAGCGCAAAACCCGCACCTCGCCTAACGCCGTCAAAAAGGTCCCCGACCCTCAAGCCCGGGCTTCTTTTAGCAAGCCACTGAATTTACCCAGCGATGTCATAGCCCCTTTTCCGAAACGCTAAGTAGAGGCAAGAACCTTGTGGTTAACCACCACCAACATGTTATCACATCACGAATGCAGAGTTGAAATGGAGCAACACTTGGCCAAAAAAGGCCAACCGCCCCGGGGGCCCCAACCCCTGTCAAAACCCCCTGCTCCCCTCCTCCTCCGCCACCACCAAGTTTCCTCAGTTGGGCCCTGTCTCTCAGAGTCATGAAAAGGGATCACCCCCGCTTCACCCCCCCCGTCGCCCAGTACCACCACACCACCCCAAAACCCATCCTACCCCTTCTCCTCCGCCAGTTTGACGAACTGCACGCCGTACACGGCCATCCAGCAGCCCCTTCTGTCTTTCCCGGGTTTTGGGGGCAAAGAAACACTTAAAACCCAAACCCCCCAAAGAAAAAAACCCAATGTCGGCATTTCCAGGGTTTTTGGCCTTGGGAAAAGTTCCTTTTTTCCCTCGGGGGACACAATGGGGTTCCCCACGTCATGGGCCCCTGCCTGCCCCCAATACCAATCCCAGCAGGCAATTCTTTTCCAGAAAACCCTCACTGCCTGGCCCCCACGGTCTCAAAATTTTAAGCGGTTTTCTGCATCTGGGGGCCGGGAAAATCCCTCTGACCCCCGACACATGGGCTAAACAGGCCAAGGGCCCCATTCTCTGTGACACTCACTGGGGAGTGGGTGGATTCAGGGGTGACGGGTCTCCGGCCGCCGCACCTCTTTAAAACCGCAGGGGGGTGCAGGCCTTTTCCCCCCAAAGGCCTCTGGGGGCATCACGTGCCCAAAGAAACCCTGCCGTTGAAAAAAATCTGTCTTGGGAAAAGTCCCCCCACAGGGCAGGAGCTTGGACGCTCTCCCAACGAGACCCGAGCGCTGGCTGGGGGCCAAGAACCTTTGCCAGGCAAGGTGGGGTGCAAAAAAGGGGCGAAATCCGCCGCCCTTAAGATCGGGAGGCTGGGGCACATCCCTTGCCCGGCAAATGCATGAACCTTTCGTCCGAAATTTCTAAGGCACCCGGGGCGGGCTCCTGCTGAGGAAGGCCGAAGTCTAAGTTCACACTTTCCCCCGTTCGCACCCTGCTTCGTCCCCGCCTGGCTACGTTGCAGTGCATCGGCCTCCCCGCAACCTCTCATTGTTGACGTGGCAACACGCGGAATTCCACCCCCCACAGCCCACGTTTTGGGGAGCACGCAATGCCCTTAGCAGTACGAAGGACACAAAGGGCCGACAAACAGCGGTGCGGGCCCGGGGGGTTTTTTTGCCACCGAGAGTGGAGGGAGGGAAAGAGCTCTGCCCACTTTGCTATTTTTAAGAAGCCGCCAAAATGGTCAGTGCCGACAATGCCCTTTTGAGCAGACATTTTGGTTATCTTTGTTTTTGGAACGACGTTGGCCTCTGAAACAACGGGCCCGCCAGCGAGGGAGAGACGGACACAAGCGACACAAGCTTTCTCTCCGCAAATCCACAAGGCCCCACTTTTTACAATTTTACGGTCTTCATTTCAGTGGGGTTGGGGTCCAGGGGTAGGCAAGGGGGCGCATCACTCTCATGGTCATCATCTCAGGCAATCAGGCTGTGTTGAAGCTGGCCGGAGGGAGCGAGGAGGGGGGGAGGAGGTATTCCTAGACACTGACGTTACCCACTCCCGCCTTGGAAAGAGTTTGGGGTGAATTTGAGGCGGAGGGGGAAGATGAGGGAAAATCATTTGCTAGTGCCCCTCGACCCCGAGCTTGGGAAAACAAGCTCCCCTCTCTCACATGAGTCTTGGATGCTCCATTTCCTCCCAAAATGATCCTCGCATTAAGGCACAAAATGAACAACAGTTACTGGGGGCCACCCTCCGGATCCCCGGGACAAAAAAAAACCAGCACTTTCCCTTTTACCCACCCAAATAAGATAAAATGCAGGGAAAAGGAACCTTTGATTGACAAATGGGACATCTGTTTCTTTTGCTTCACGTTCCCCAAAATCACGGTAGAACAAAATCATGACGGACAGCAGTAGAGTCCAGTAGCCTACGGGGGCAGCAGCAGCAGGCAAAGGGGGCAGAAGCCAAAAGGGGGACCTTGGGAATCTTTATTTCCACCTCACCAACGCATGCAATGCAGGGGGACACACCAAAACACAAGACCAGCTTAAGATCATGGTCACGACTACTGCGTCTCAACACCGATGTTTTTTTTATTGTTCGGGCCCAATAGACTTTTGGTATCCAAAAAAGGACAATGGCCCGACCCGGCCTCACGCCATAAGGTGTTGTCCTCCCACCCAGCGTCATATCTGGGGGACCTTTAGCACAGCTGGAGGGGTCATTACAGACAAAAGCATCCCCGGGTTTTTCCCCAGATAATGTGGATCGTTGACTTTCATCAAGATGAATCGGCATGGATCCTATAGTTTGGGCCCCAATTTTCCGAGGTCCCGTTATTCCGGGCACTTTACTTCCCTCAAAAAGAAAGGTCCCCTTTAAAAATGTTTTTTAAAATGATCATTCTTACTGCAATTTTTATTCTCTTTCCCCAAAAGTTCATTTTTCTGGTTTTGCGTGAGGGGACCGTAAAAAACAGCAAGGTTCATGACAACACCGTATTCCATTTTCCACTTTTTCTTTTAAAATTTTTGCTTTTCAAAGGTTTTTAGGTCATGTTGCTGTGAGATACAGCAAAAATTATGGTCCTTTGGGAAAAGAAATGTGGCTTTTAAGGGGATTTCTCCCCACAAATTTTAATAGTGGCTGAGAAATCATATTTATAATTTTTTGGGTCATGTTGCATTTAGAACAGCAATAATCATGGTCCTTTGGAACAAATGTGGGTTTTAAGTGGCATTTTTCCCCCCACAAATTTTTAAAAAGTGGCTGAGAATTTATATTAAATTTTTGGGGGGGCATGTAGCTGTGAGGGTACAGCAATAAAGGTCCCTTTGGAAAAAAATGTGGTTTCTAATGCATTTTTCTCTCACAATTTTTAAAAAGGGCTAGAAGTCATTTTTATAATTTTTTGGGTCAGCTGCTTTGAAATCAGAATACTACAGGTCCTATAAAAAAAAAATTTGTTTCTAACAACATTTGTTCTTCACAATTGTCCAAAGTGGCTCAAGGGGCATGCTTTGAATTTTTGGGGCATTTTGCTGTGACATGCGCTATACTACAGGGCCTATTATAAAAAAAAAGTTGTTTCTAAAAGACTTTGTTCTTCAAATTGTCCAAAGTGCTCAAGGGGATGGGTTTGAATTTTTGGGGGGATTTTTTGTGACATCAGCTATACTACAGGGCCTAATTAAAAAAAAATTGTTTCTAACAGACATTTGTTCTTCACAATTGTCCAAAGTGGGTCAAGGGCATGCTTGAATTTTTGGGGCATTTTGCTTGACATGCCATACACAGGGCCCCTTATAAAAAAAGTTGTTTTTAACAGACATTGTTTTTCACAATTGCAAAAGGGCCATGGGTCATGTTTTTGAATTTCGGGGCATTTTGCGTCCTATTATAAAAAATGTTGTTTCTAACAACTTTTGTTCTCACAATTGTCAAGATGGGTCCCAAGGTGAGGTGCGTCAAAAGGGAAAGTAGGGCACTGTTAATACACATTCAAAATGACTTGTTTTTTTCAAGATCTTTTAAAATAGCTAACAAACCCTGTATTGGACAACCCCTTTAAAACAATTAAAAAATAAAAAAAGACTGGGGCGAAACCATCCTATTTTAAAAATGGTTTCCCAGAATTAAAATACTAAAAAAATTTCATGTACAAAAAAGCTGGTAAAAAAATTTCCCCTAATTGTACAACGGAGGACAGGAAAAATTGACCCAAAGTAGGTTTTTCAGAGGACATGGGGAAAGGGGCTGGGCAGGAAAAAGTCAGAGACAATTTTTTCCCCCAGCCGTTTATAAAATGAAAAAAAATGCCAAGAAAAAGGGGACCGGTGGAACAGGGGCGTTAACCACCATATTTCCCCTGAAGCCAATTGGTCCGCACTCATACGGAGGGGGAAGCGCTACCCAGGGCAGGGGGCAGTAATTTTTCCATGAAAAATAAAAAAGGGGGTTGAAAGATCCTTTTTTCCGGGACTTTTTTTAAACTGGGGGCATGCAGGTTTTGGGGCCATCTTGCCCCGGACAGGGATATTCAATTCCATTTCAAGTAAAATATGGTTCAAATCATACTTTCCTCGGGGCTTTTTAAATTTGGGGGTCATGGGGGTTTAAGGGTCATGCTGTGGGACAAACAGGGATAGTGAATGGTCGTATTTTTTTCTGGGCTTTTTTAACCTAAAGGTTTGCCAAGATGTACACGTATCCATTTGACGTTGTGGATGTTAATTCCCTTCTCCACCCCGTTTGGGTTAAGAATAAGGTTTTTGCCTCCCATAGACTTTAATGGTCATCGATCATAATCAAACCCTCGACCATCGAAAATCTTGCGAGATGCGGCTATCGACTTCGCCATTCGGGCCAACTAACGCTCAACACTACAATAGGGGTTTGCAGAGGTGCAA
>JAODAL010084681.1:0-10841 GCA_025379985.1 Phyllomedusa bahiana
GGTTCCTTTTCCCAAAAAGCCTATTTTGTTTCTCTGACCAAAACATTCTTCCAAAACTTTTAGGCTTTCTCAGGTAATTTTGGAAAACTCCACCTGGTTTTTTTTAGTTTCGGGGTAAAAGCACCTGAAAAACCCATTTTTTTCAGTTTTCCTAAACCTTCACTAACTTGTCACTACTTCCCCCACAAAAATGTCTGCCCCTCACCTCCGTCTTTTCCCCCCTTTGTAGATTGTAACCCTCGGGGTGGGGTCCTCTCCCCCCTCGTAGCCAATTGTCTTTATCCCTTCACTGTACCTTTGACTTATGAATATGTACCCCCTCAAAAGTACACGCCCGGGAACAATGGCGTTTTAAAAAATAAATAATAATAATAAAAAAAAAAAGTGGTATCCCGGGTATCCTACCATACAGTCCTTTTCTTCAACCCCGATAGTAGGGGCGAACTGTTGTCCCCCGGGATGCAGGGCACTTGAATTTTTGGTGTTAGTCGAGGTTTTTTTTCCACCACCCCGCACAATCTTGCTTTGAAATCTCCTTTTCTTTTTCTTTTCCGTCCACTCTGGGGATTTAGCCGGGCCAGGGTTTTACCTTCTGATGACACGGGCCCGTAGACACAGGAACTTCAGGTTTTTTGGGAGGGATGTCCTTGAAAATGCTATCTTCCTCACTTTTGGATTCTCAAGTCCTAAACATTTCTTTGGTCTTTTTTCTTTTCCCCCATGCTCAATGGGGTCCACACAAGGCCCAAGGCAGAGTTGATAAAATTTAATCCATTCAACTCTCAATGTGATTTTGTTTTGAAACCCTGTTAGGTGCCACAGGAAATTTACAGGTGCTGTTTTTTCCAAATTAGAGAACATACAGATTTTTCAAACAGTGCCAATCCTTTTGTCCACCCCCTTTTCTTTTTTTGGTGTGGAATTATCTCCATTTTGGCTTTAAGCAATTTTTTTTGTGGGTTTTCCATTGAAGACAAATTAAATGAAGATAATAAAAAACAAAAATTTGGATTGCAATCATTTTCAGGAAGAAACTGAGTATTTTCTACAAATTGCAGGGGGGCCAAACTTTTTGGGGACACGTAGAAACACTAAGGGGGAAGTGCATGAAATTTGGCCAAATTTCATGCGATTAAAAAAGGCATAGAATGCGCCTGATTTATGAATCCACTATACAGTGGGTCATAAATCAGGCGCATTCCAGCGCTTGAATGACAGTTCGGACTCAGGTGTACCACTTTGAAGTGGTATACCTGTTCCAGCAGTAATGAGCCCAGAAATACCATAACGAAGCTATAAATCTATAGCTTCGCTACGGTTCTAGTGCGCCCCGCCTCCCGCACGCCCCCAAGATCAGATGCATTACAAAGTACCGCAGGCGCGATGTAATGTGCCCCGGAGTGGCGTGCGCGAGATTTGAAAATGTATGAACGATGATGCGCTTGATATCGGGCTGTAAAGACTTCAGATATCTGGGGCAGCCCAGTTCATACATGTCGCCCTAAATCTATGAACTGCAGTACAAAGGTTCATAGAATCGGGTGCATTCTACGCTACTAATACATGCAAAAAAATGGCATTTGAGCGCCAAAATACATATAAGATGCCCATAGAAGTTATGCTTCCACTTACTCATCAGTGTGTGTAATCTCTGTATAGTTTTACATTTTACTTTTTAAAAACTTTCAGCTTAAAATCAGATTTTTGACCTTTCCAGTTCTGGTGAATTTATGAACATGGAATGATTGAATGATAGAAACAACTGCCTCAGTGGCATAAATGAACTGTGTACGTGTAGAACTTTTAGGATCTGTGGTGCTTATGACATTTTGCTTGCAGCCACAAATTTAATTTTTTAGTCAAAAATGTATGGAAAATTATACAGTAACACAAAGTTTCAGGAAGGTGTCTATATATAAAGTGCTGAGTGTCATTTTATTGTTGTAAGAGATGTCTGGTTTTATAAAATGTACAGGTACAAGGGTTCAGTATGGTTTTTTTTTGTAATTGAGGTTTTGTTTGCACATGTTAAGGCCATGTCTACACAGCACTGGTTTTGGTCAGATTTTTAAGCAAATTAATTATTTAGAATCCACAAAATTCCTACTGTAAACCGTCCTCATAGACCTCAATAGAAAATCCCAGCTGTAGCCCAACACATTGTCGGATTTCAAAACCGCCAGTTTATTGAACATCTGCTATAAACTGCTGTATTACAGCGGATTCTAGTACAGTTCAATGTATTAGGGCCAGGCAAAATTCGAAAACTGACCGCAACAAAAACCGTGGTACGACGATGGCAAAATAACATCGAATTTCTGACCGGCATTTTACCATTGCCATGTAGGCATAGCTTAAAAGTTTGAAAATAATTCCAACTATCAGAGGTTCAAATTGTCCAAATCCTCCTGGCAGTAAAAGAATTAAAGCATTACATATTATCTAGAAAATTGTTGAAAGAAAAAAAAAGTGCAAGAAGTAAGACCACTTTGCGAGCTCCACTATATCACAGTAACGTAGAGATTTCTAGGTATCAAAACTATTGTAAGGGCACATTTAATGAAACCGGCAAGAAAAAATTCCACAAACAAACAAAAAAATAAGCCAGAACAAAGAGAACCTACTCAAAACTACTGTCTGCATCAGATACCCTCTGGGAGGCAGAGATTGGTGATGTTTCTATGTATTCCCCAGAAACTGCAGCAAAGCAAGATAGACTTGGCTGCTAGAGAGCCAGGTTGCCTCACCAGAGAGGTGTAGGAAGACAATGGGGAAGACTGACAAGATGAGCTAGTCAGAACAGAGGAGACAGAACACAGCACAAAACATACAAACTTGGTCAAATACCAGGAGAGTTTGTAATACCCGTATATTAGGAAAATTATTCTTCTTTATTCAAAAAACGACATACTTTCATACAATCAATAAAAGCATCGCATCTGTATCAGTCAAAAGACTAGTAGACATAGGTTGCATAACAGGTAAATACCTTAGTAGCGCTTCACTGCATTTTGTAGTACCGGAGTAGCATGGACAACCGGCCGGGTGAACGCCGCAATGACGCAACGTTTCAAGGGATCAACCCTCTTTCTCAAGAGGGTTGCTTGAGAAAGAGGATTGATCCCTTGAAACGTTGCATCATTGCGGCGTTCACCCGGCCGGTTGTCCATGCTACTCCTGTCCTACAAAATGCAGTGAAGCGCTACTAAGGTATTTACCTGTTATGCAACCTACGTCTACTAGTCTTTTGACTGATACAGATGCAATGCTTTTATTGATTGTATGAAAGTATGTCGTTTTTGGAATAAAGAAGAATAATTTTCCCAATATACGGGTCCACCTTTGTCATATTGAATTGTTTGGACTATGGGAATCCCAGGGAAGATCCCAAAGTGAGACCCAGGAACGTATAGGTTGCTTACAATTATATAAAGGCGGTTGTATATTTATCTATTGAGTTTGTAATACCAACACAAGAGGCAGAACATAACCAAGAAACAGGCTATGGTTAAAAACAACAGAAAGTACTCTCAAAACCGTAGGTAGCAAAGGGAAATTAGTCAGGATACAAGGAGCAATCATACTCACTAAGAGGCAGACAGGTTAAAATACCCCGCCTCAGCCACAGATTGGACACAGATACTGGAGTCTGATTGGCTATGCTCCAAGCGCAGATTGAAGCTAGATGAGAAGGCATTAAAACCTTAAAGAGACAGTACATACCTAACAGTACCATTTCCTGGAAGGCATTACTAATTAGATCTATAATTAATTCAGTTGTTCTTTTTGCTGCTCCTCTTTCTTACCTTGTGGCCACGGAGAGGTACTACTTGAATTTCTAGAGAATATTTTTAGATGACTGGTTGACTTTTTTCAAAAATGCTACTATTAAGGGGCCGGTCACACGGCACAGTGCAAATACCGGTCAGAAATCCCGACCGGTACTCGCACTGTTTTGCAGCCGTGCACACGGCCGCCAGGGATGGCTTTTCCCTGTGGTTTGCAGAGAAAAGCCCTCCCCCTTCGCATTAACATGTTCATATTACGCCCAAAAAAACGGACGGAACAATGAACATGCTCAATGTTTTTCGGACCGCCAGCGGTCTGAAAAACCGTCCGGCAGAAAATCTGTGCAGTGGGGACCGCCACATGGATTTTCCATCGCGGATCATTTTAAAAGATGACACCCGGTTTACAGACAGTTTTCAAAGCCTAAAACCAGGTGAAAACCCGTGCAGTGGGGATAAGCCCTAATATACAACGAATAAAGAGCTAATATGTGAATGAAATTTGTCATGTGGCATTATTATTATTAAAGTAAATATAAATAATACCACATGACAAAATCCTTCACATATTAGTCTTTATTAGTTGTGTATTAATAGTAGTATCATTTTCTTGAAAAAAAAAATCAGTCATCTACAAATATTCTCTAGAAATGCAAGTAGTACCTCTCCATAGCTTTAAATGATTGCAATCTCTGGTAACATTTGATGCATGATAGAGATTGTGGGGTTGTGTAAATTAATTAAGGAACAATTTACAGAAACCTTCTTTAGATAACATTTAGTACAGTTCTAAGGTTGGGGGAAAAAAGGTTAACAACAATTCCAGGTAGCACTGAGTTACATTGCTATTTTCTTCTCCCACCTAATTTCTGTAGGCAAGTAGAAGACCCACTTAGACTGAAATCTATACTTTACTACACATTACTATAAATTTACCTTACATTTACTTAATTGCATCATGGCTCCAAGTTGCACCTGTGAAAAAGATCTACTTTTCAATTAAAATCAACAAATTAAAAACTCTGAAAACATGACCACTATTAATAGCTACATACATGTCAGTCAGATTTCACTTAAATAATAAATGGAGATGTGGTTTGTACAGGATGACTTATAACCAAACCTCAACATACGGAACTCAATGCCTTTTTACATTGATAGCTATCTCTTTATCAAGCACCATAATACTTAACTTTCGCAAACATTTTGTTAAATTACTAAATCACTAAAAAGTTCGCCATACAAATGAGACAGACTTATATTGATGTAGACAGTGAAGTTAATGTGGAGATCAGGAGGAACCGCTGTTGACCAACAGCTATTCAAGTTGTATGGGCACCGTCTAGTTTTAAAATCTTGCCTTAGACATAAGGTGGAGACCCATTTTCGGGACTAAAGACCACAAGAATTTGTAAGGCTGTCACAAGTCATGCCACAATTCATATGCCAAGCAGCAGGCACAACTGTGTAACTTGAGGCTGCATAAGGCAACATTATCACTGCTTAATCCCTTGGCATGTCCCCTCTGTTCCTCTTGCCAGCACTCCTCTAGAGGGCAGGTGCACTTCCACTGCCCAGTTTCTCACAAACTTATTTCCTTCCACCAATGGATATGTAAGCGAGCACCTCCCCAGCTATTTTGCTATTCTGTCTGTTTTCCGTTATCATCCTTTGGCTGCTTCTGACCCGCCTGCCCTGACCTTCGATCTGTGACCCAACTTTGCCTTATTTTGTTCCTTCTGTACCTCACCTCCATGCCAGCCATCACCAGGAGTGGCCATGTTGAGGGAAGCGACCTGAAAGTTTCCTGCTGCGGTGCCCAACCCCCTTGCATGGGTTGAAGGTGAAGACTAGGGGCTCTTTAGACTCCGGTTCTCAGCATGAACTTACACCAAACTCATGAACAGCACAGAGAATCTACCTACTACCCATAACAGAGGCCTTTTTCTGTGGATCTTGTGCATTGAAAAAGAAGGCACAACTCTCCGAGTAGAAAATTTCTGGACCAAAGCCAGTATGAAGTGTGTATCGCTGTTGCTGGTTCCTATGGCCGATCATGTTCCGAGTCGCCTCAATTTCAGGAGAAACAACGATAAGCAGAAAACCGGCTATACTAATTAACCAGGAAAAACAAACCAACAAAAAACCACCTTAAGGTAAAAAAAAATATAATTTTATTATATATCAAAAATTGTACCAAACATGATATCAAAGAGGAAGCGTTCAGGCGAAACACGCGTCGGGGCTTGGCATCCCTCCACACTCAGGTGGCTGATTCACTAAGTATGTTATTTGATGTATTATCAGTATATTATCATTATCTTGGTCTGGATATTATGTAGGCTGTATTTCCTTTGATTGTTGGTGGGGAAAGTCTTTGTTCAATTGGGTGGTGTTGTATTTTTTGTATTTCGTGTATTTTATATTTTTTGATATCATGTTTGGTACAATTTTTGTTATATAATAAAATTATATTTTTTTTACCTTAAGGCGATTTTTTGTTGGTTTGTTTGGTATTTACCTTTTGGTTGCAGTATTGTTTGCCCCGTTTTTTGTAGGTTATTTAACTCACCGGGAAGTGGCTAGTACTGATATAAGCGCTGAAGATCCCTAGGGTTAACAAAAGGTTTATTTTGAAGTAACGTGTTTCATGTGGAAACACTTCATCAGACTTCAGTCGCTTATATCGGTACCCAGGTTCGGACTGGGCCGCCGGGGAACCGGGGGATCCCCCGGTGGGCCCTCCGAGCCGCTGGGGGCTCCGGAGGCAGTGCCGTCGCTCCCCGGGGCCCGTCCGCTCATCTGGTCACTGAGCGCCCGGGACCTGCGTCCCGAGCGCCCAGAGACCGGCCCGGGAGTGGGGACTAATGTCCCTGACTCCCGGGGCTGCGCGGTGTCAGCGGAGCACAGCGCCACTAGCGCTGCGCTCCGCTGCTCTCCCTGGCAGGCTGAAGACGCTAGGCCTTCAGCCTGCCGGGCGCCGGCCCCTACTGCTGACGTAGGCGGCGCGGTGACGTCACTTCACTGCGCCGCCTATGCAGGGCGCCAGTATGGAGCAGCGGCCTCGGAGCAGCCGGAGCAGGATCCCGAGCCAGGTAAGTGGCTGTCTGGCGTGTTGTGTGTGGTTTTTTTTAACTACAGGGGGGACCTGGCTACAAGGGGGGGGCTCTGACTACAAGGGGGGTCCCTGGCAACAAAGGGGGGGGGCTCTGACTACAGGGGGTCCCAGGCTACAAGGGGGGTCCCGTGGGGCTAAAAGGGGCTCTAATCAGGGGGGCCCTGCTACAAGGGGGGCACTGGCTACAAAGGGGGCCCTGGCAAGGGGGCCCTGGCTACAAGGGGGGGCTCTGACTACAGGGGTCCGGCTACAGGGGGTCCCTGACTACAGGGGGTCCCTGGCTACAAGGGGGTCCCTGGCTACAAGGGGGGCCCTGACTACAGGGGTCCCTGGCTACAAGGGGGTCCCTGACTACAGGGGGTTCCTGGCTACAAGGGGGTCTGGCTACAAGGGGGGGCTCTGACTACAGGGGGTCCCTGGCTACAAGGGGGGTCCCAGCATACAAGGGGTGGCTCTGGCTACAAGGGGGTCCCTAGCTACAAGGGGGTCCCTGGCTACAAGGGGTCCCTGGCTACAAGGGGGCCCAGACTACAAGGGGTCCCTGGACTACAGGGGGTCCCTGGCTACAAGGGGGTCCCTGGCTACAAGGGGGGTCCCTGGCTACAAAGGGGGTCCCTGGCTACAAAAGGGGCCCTGACTGCAAAAGGGGCCCTGGCTACAAGGGGTCCCTGGCTACCTACAGGGGTCCCTGGCTACCTAAAAGGGGGCCCTGGCTACCTAAACGGGGGCCCTGGCTACAAAGAGGGCCCTGACTACAAAAGGGGCCCTGGCTACCTACAGGGGGCCCCTGACTACCTAAAGGGGGCCCCTGGCTACCTAAGGGGGGTCCCTGGCTACCTAAGGGGGGGGCCTGGCTACAAAGGGGGCCCTGACTACAAAGGGGGGCCCTGACTACAAAGGGGGCCCCTGATTACAAAGGGGGGTCCTGGCTACAAAGGGGGCCCTGGCTTACAAAGGGGGGCCCTGGCTACCTAAAGGGGGCCCTGACTACAAGGGGGGCCCTGGCTACCTAACGGGGGCACTGACTACCTACAGGAAGGCCCTGACTACACGGGGGGCCCTGACTACCGAAACGGTCGCCTTGTCTCCCTACAGGGGGGCCCTGACTACAAAGGGGGCCCTGGCTACCTAAATACTAAAGGGGCCCTGACTACCTACACAGTAGCTAAAGGGGAGGGGGCATGACTCCCTGCACACTACCTAAAGGAGACCCCTAACTACCTGTATACTACCTAAAGGAGACCCCTAACTGCCTGCAAACTACCTAAAGGAGGCCTTAACTGCCTGTATACTACTTCATGGGAAGCCCTAACTGCCTGTATACTACCTAAAGGGGGGTCCCTAACTGCTTGCAGCCTATATAAAGGGGACCCTAACTACCTACAGCTTACCTAACTGGGAGAAACCACCTACCTACAGACTGGGGCCTTGCCTATTTGCCTACCTACCTAGGGTCTTGTCTACCTACCTGGTAATATAATTGAGAGGGCAGCAGCCCATAGTTGTAGCATTATCTCCAGGGGGTTAGTTCTTTCCCCACCCTCCAACCCCTTAGGATACCAGGCCTCTAAGTTATGGCTTGTACCCGCTCTCCCACCCCTGGGAAGTTTGTACAGAGGTGGGAATAGGTAAAGAGATGCTGGAAAATTGAGGATTCTAATATATTTGTGTGTAATTTCTGCAGGGATGAGTGGTGGCCGGGACAAGTCATCATGGCGGTGTGGAACGGATGCAGAAGAAAAGGGAATAAGAACGGCTCATGAAAGAAGAGAACGACTCATCAGATAAGATGTCTCCGGTGAGTCCCTTAAGTCAGGGGTTATGGTACTTCTATATTGGATCAGTGCTGTATTCACTGTAATGTGATGTGACCTGAGCTGGTGTCAGATCACTATTTGGTCTCTATATGGCGGTGTTGTAGGTTATACCTGAGCTGGTGTCTGACCTCTATGTGGTCTCTATATGGCAGTGTTGTAGGTTATACCTGAGCTGGTGTTGGACCTCTATGTGGACTCTATATGGCGGTGTTGTAGGTTATACCTGAGCTGGTGTCTGACCTCTATGTGGTCTCTATATCGCAGTGTTGTAGGTTATATCTGGCTGTGTTGACCTTTGGGTTCTATTGTGGTTTGTGGTTATACCTACTGATGTTGACTCTATGTGGTCTCTATATGGCGGTGTTGTAGGTTATACCTGAGCTGGTGTCTGACCTCTATGTGGTCTCTACATGGCTGTGTTGTAGGTTATACCTGAGCTGGTGTCTGACCTCTATGTGGTCTCTATATGGCAGTGATGTAGGTTATACCTGAGCTGGTGTTGGACCTCTATATGGCGGTGTTGTAGGTTATATCGGCGCCAGTATAATGCCAGCATACATGTGTCCCTGATTGACCCTGTGATAGGAGTTACACTTTTCTTTTCTTGCTGGTGTTTATTTTAGAAGGTGGCGAGGTGCGTGACCAAGGGAAACGTGGAGGGGGATATTGTATGTGGGTGGAGGATATTGTATGTGGGTGGAGGGGGATATTGTATGTGGGTGGAGGGGGATATTGTATGTGGGTGGTGGGGGATATTGTATGTGGGTGGAGTGGGATATTGTATGTGGGTGGAGGGGATATTGTATGTGGGTGGAGGGGGATATTGTATGTGGGTGGAGGGGGATATGGATGGAGCTACTTAGCCCTGTGTCTATGATATGCTAGACTGACAAATATGTGACTACATTGTACTACACAATACAGTTCTGTTTTGCACACTGTATTATGTGGTAAAATGGGCGCGTTTATGTCCGAGAGGCCGGTTAATATTTTCATGTACAGTAGGGTGGGCCCCCCCCAGATCAACTCCCCTGTGGGCCCCAGACCCCCCAGTCCGACACTGTCGGTACCGGCAACTTCCTGGTGAGTTAGTATAACCGGCTTTCTGCTTATCGTATATTTCATGTATGTGAGTAATATTGTAAAGAAAAGGCTAGGATTTATATTCAAGAACAATAAAGAAGCCACTTTTCTATCAGTAAATCCCACAGCTGCTGGAGTGGGCCTGGGGGAGGATCTATAGAGTGAATAACACCATTGAGGTAGCTCCACAGATGTTCAATTAGATTCAAGTCTGGGGATTTAGGGGTGAGGGTAGTACTTGAAAGTCTTGGTTGTGCTCTTTCAGCCAATGTCAAACTTTTCTAGCTATGTGACATGTTATATTGTCTTGCTGGAAGATCCTATCTGCCCAATGGAAGACAGTCAGCATGTATGGGCAACCATGATCTGCAAGGAGTAATTTCCACATGGATAAGTGGTCCAGAGAATGCACAAAAGCATTCCCCAGGACATAATGTATGCACCATCAGCTTGTGTTCTTCCAGCAATGGTTGCAGGGTGCTTGGTCACTGATGTTTCTCAGCCTGACACTCTAATGTCCATCTGTAAAATAAAATTGTGACTTGTCAGAGAAGACAACCGTTTGTCAGTGAGCATAGGTTTAACTTTAATAACGCTGTGAAAACTGAAGCCTTTTCTCCTGATGCAACTTTATTATCAGAGACTGATGCAACTTTATTACAATAGTGTTCGGTTATCTGTTATTTTAGACACGATTGGTAGCTCTTTGTTCATTTTAATGTGGAGCTGCTCCACTGTATCTAGAGATGGGCGAATTTCCCGAAATTCGGTTGTTCACTTTGCCGAATTTCCCGACAAAAAAATAACTTCGTTCCGAATTACTTCGGGACGAATCACGTTAAAAAACAGCTATTTCCAGGCTGCACAGAGCCTGCAGGGTGCTGTAAAACGTTGTGCCATGCTTAATAATATGCAGAGGGCTTGGTTTGGTCTTCATACAATGTTGTGTTTTAGTATGACACGCACATGACTGCCGCGCTCTTAGACTCGCTTCACTATAAAATTCCCTGGGCACTTAAAAAGGGGAAAAACTGA